>CABHPP010149103.1:7620-48252 GCA_902168425.1 Peromyscus attwateri | reverse complement strand
TTTTCTGGAACCAAATATGAGTGACCACAGCCTAGGAACAATGACTCAGTTTGCCCAGATACAATGTTCCGACATGATAAACAGTTTCATGAAGTTTTATAATTATAGATGGAAAGAAAGTCACACATCAAGGCACATTTCAACCCCAGTGGTGGATACATCAGGTAGATGGGTGACAGCATGACTTTCAGATGCTATCTTGGCCTTTTGGCTGGTAGAAACTAGAGGTTTCTTAAGTTAATACATTCGGAAAGGTTTCAGTGATAGGCACAGGAATGCTCAGTTAGACAGATGCAAATAAATGGCAGTAAAGACCACTGCATGTGTCCCAGGTAATTTGGCTCGGGATGTGCAGCATTTCAATCCTCTGTAATCACGAGTCAGGTAGTAGACCTGACAGATTGTTTTCCATAAGTGTAGCTTTTCTCTGAGAAGCTGACCTTGAAAACACCTCTGCTTGAAATGACAGTTAAGGTCAATAATATCTAATATCTAATCCTCAAAAATGTAGAACGACACTCACTGTTGGTGTGTGCAGCGTACAGGCCTCATTGGCTCGGCACAAGCAGAGATCAATGTGTGGGGAAGGAGTGGGTAGGATTAAGCCACTTCATAAATTCCATCAGTTCCATCCACATTATCAACCAAGTTGCAGCCTTTTACATCCTCCTAAAACCAGGGTGTACTTTTTATACAAACAAAAGCCGAGGACAGTTAAACCCTCCAGCTTCCATCTCCCTGAGATTTTAGACCCTCAACGTTGAGAGGTGGATGTTCTAGAGATTCTGTTGCTAAGCCTGGTCATGCTTATTATTTAGTGATATTCCTGAAATCTTACTAATGAGATAATAAAATGCTTTGCTTCTGATAGTCATTACTATTTTAATCAACTTAGCTGCTGGGTCACCTGTAGGTTTAATTATTTCTTAACAATTAAATTGAATAATGCGGAATTCATCTGTCACATCTGACAGTAAAAGATGCTTCTTAGTCATTAATGTCCAAAGATGGCTTCTTTCCAAAGAACATTCATGATTTGAGGCTCCTGAACAACTTTGCTGTTGAATTATGGATTAATTGGTGTCTAACCTTTCATTACATAGAATAAATTATGCATTTATGGAATAATATGCACAGCCAAGTCAACACCATGGAATAGTTCCTTAATTCTGACTTAGAACCTAGAATATAAGGTCAGCTTAATAAATGATAAAATTTAAGAACATCTGTAGCTTTTCGTTGTTTATCAAGGTTTTATTCTAGGTACCAATATACGTTTTGTAGGATTTAATTGTCTTTTGCTTTGAATCTCATTAGTACCTGCTGGAGTTTCTCATTAATCAGTTTTCAAGCAATTAGTTCTATCATAAATGTAAGGTATTGACCAAATTAGTTAAAGGCCATTTCCAGAATTAGACTCTGGTAATTAATTTCCCAGTTTCTATGTTAATAAGTTGACATATATTGTTTGACAGACATTTATTAGAGTCTACATTAGCCATGCAAATTAATGTAGGACTATCAACATACCTGTTAGAACAAGGACAGCTAGGCTCTTTTTAAAAGAAAGGGAAAATAAGGGGAAATAAAAACCAAGAATGTACTGCTAAGGTACCATTTTCCTTACTACCAAAGACACACACACGTTGTTGCTAACCACTGCCACAGTGACTCTCACATCATCATAAATTTATAATAGCTATTGGACTGCCTTCATCTACCAAACATGGTCAAATTTCTATTTTAATTACATGATGCATAACATTAAATATAAGAGAATCATTATAGCTTGTGAAAATTGTATACTCTGCTATAAAATAGTTATGGCTATTAGAATGTAATTATAAGATATCTAAATTATACTTTGTAACATATAAGTTATAAATGCTTTTTAACATGATATTTAGTAACATAGACACTAATATATGACCCTGATTATTTTTGGATACTTCTCTATCTGTGAAAAGAATGTGATGCCTGTTCAGTTCTTTGAGAGTGAACAGTAATTGATGGCTTTAATCAGCACCTTTTTTTGTGCATGAAAGAGTTAAAACAGATGATCACATACAGAGAATAGTTTAAGAGAACCCAAACCATAGCTCATCCACACTAGTGCCTGTAAGCCATTTTACACTTTTACTTTCAGTCTCTTTATTAGAAAAACCATAAAAATTAAACATTATCATTAAGAACAATTAAAATGATAAAAATAATTACAAGGTCTTAGAGTGTAGCTTCATAATAGAGTGCTTGCCTACCCCACACAAGGCCCTTGGTTCCCTGTATATTTTTATATGAAACTCAGGCAAATTTCCGTATTTATAATTATAGGTCAATTACAAATAATTATACATATAATTGATACATATAATTTTTATGTTTGACTTCTATAGCTATTCCTAAATTGCTCATCGATTTTATACATATTTTCAAGTCTATTAGGTGACATAAAACATCTACAAATACATATATATGGATATATATATATAAGCATATATGTAGATAACTATATTTAAAGGTGTTTATCTTTATGTGTATAACACTATGTGTTTCATCTAACAGAATTTTTTAAGTGTTACAAACACAGTGGGTATTCTATTTTAATTTCCATTTTATTTCCTTTTTCATTTTTATTTTTGTCAGTGCTTTAGATGGCACAATGGGTCTTATTCCCTTATTCATGGTAGGCAAGCATTCTATACTATTGAACTACACCCCAGCTCTTAAACTCTCATCTTCAATAATGAAGTTAAGCATCTCTTCAAATATTTATAGAACCTTAGTTTTGGATATCTGGAAACTTGCTCTTCATATCATTGTTTTCCTTGTTTTCATATTCTTCACCTTAAAGTTTTGGTCATTGTATACGATAAAAATTCACTTTAATGTTTGTGATTCATGATTCAAAAATCAGTTGCTTTTTAATGAACAAAGCAAAACAGAGCACAACAAACAAACAAAACACTTCTTTTGCTGTTGTCTTTGAGACAGGGTCTCACTCCACATCCCAGACTTGCTTGGAACTCACCATGTATCCCAGGCTAGCATTGAACTTGTAGCATCAAAAAACACTTTAATTCTAACACAGTTAGATGCATCAATTCTTTGTTTTAGTGTTTATTAATTCAGTCTCTACTCCTAAATCATACACACTCAGATGTGTATCTCAGGACTGTTTATCAGTTGCTTTTCCTCCTCAGGGCTTCAGTTTTTCCAGATTCAATATTTATTTTCTTATGTGTGGTTAAACATCCATTTTGTTTTACCATATTTCATTTTGGTAGATGGTGTCTGTCTGTCTGTTTATTCATTCTTCTCTCATATACTACATCCAAGCCTTATACCGCAGTTTCCCCTCCCTCCACTCTTCTCAGTCTCTCCAACTCTCCCAGATCCACTCCTCCATTTCTCTTCAGAAAAGTTCAGGCCACTCAGGGAAATCAAGTGAACACGGCATAACAAAGTTACAATATGAGTAGCCACAAACCCTCATTCCAAGACTGGGTGAGGCAACCCAGTAGAAGGAAATGTGTCCCAAGAGCAGGCAAAAGAGTCAGAGACACCCCCACTTCCACTGTTAGGAATCCCACAAGAACACCAAGCTACACAACCATAGCATACCTGCAGAGGACCTAGCTCAGACTCAAAGTCTATGTGATTGGGTTTCAGACTCTATGAGCCCTGTGAACCCTGATTAGTTGATTCTGTGAGCAGTCTGATTGACAAGTAATGTACCTCTCTCAGCCATCAGCTCCTATATAATGGACTCATTATTTTTACTTTTATTTATTTGTTTATTCATTTATCCACTTTGAACAGGGTATATCATATATCCCAGCCTGACCTCCAACTTGCTACCCAATCAAGGATAACTTCCAACTCCTAATCCTCCTAGCTCTACTTTCAAAGTACTGGGATTACAGTCCTGTGTCACCATGCCTGGCTAACATTCAGTTTAAACTGGTGTTTTATTCAGCTCTTTCTTATAGCAAAACACCATGTTGATTTAATTATTGTAGATGTATAATGTACCTTGCTATTTTGGGGGAAATACATATGTCTTCTTCTTTAAAATTGACTTGTTATGCCAGGCATGGTGGCACATATCATTAATCCTAGCACTCGGGTGTCGGGTTTCTGTGAGTCTGAAGTCAGCATGATTTACCTGGCCAATTTTAGAGTAGCCAGAGATACAAGTTGAGAACCTGTTTAAAATGGTTATTTGTTATGTCATTTTATCATAAAAAAATGAAGACTTCTCATGAATTTTGTGGATAGCTGGACTTTTCTGTGCTATTCCCTTAAACTAATAAATAACAGTTTTGTTTTGTTTTGTTTTTTTTACAATACTGAGTCTTCTCATGCATGAGGACAATATTTCTTCTCATGTATGAGTACTGTTTCTTCTCACATGTGAGTACAGTGTTTCTTCTCATGTGTGAGTACTGTGTTTTTTTCTCATGCACGAGTACAGTGTATCTTCTCATGTGTGACTACAACATGTCTTCTTATTCATCTAGATGTTCTTGCCTGTATTTGGTCTGTTTTCATCTTCTGTTCTACTCTTTGCATGGTTTTACTCAGAGCTTGATTTTTGACTATGTTTCACTGTGCAGTGTAATAACAGAATGAGATGAGGAGAAAGCAACACATTCAGAGTTTTCATCATTCTTGGATGGTAAGGCAGACAGGACTTCTACAAGGTGAAGACTTCAAACAGACGAATGAAGTGGGGAGTGAGACTTCATTAGGAAATGCTTGAAATGCTGAGGACTTTTCCTCATTCCGAAGGAGAGCAGGGTAGCAAGGACCCTGAGCACCAGCAGCTAAGAAGCTAAGTTTCTCAATGTGTCAGCAGGACTAGAGAGCTAAAACAGAGTTTATCAACTGTAAGGAAAACCATCATTTAATGTCAGTGGAGACACAGAACCACTAAATTACATAAACCCGAAGTAAATTAACTCCCACAGAGGCAAAATAGCAATTGTGAAATTTTTGTTATTTGAAACTATGTTTTTGCCTTGATGCCTTTCTAAGCAATGGAAAATGATCTTTCAAGGAAGATAACACCATCTAGTTTCTGTAATTTTCTGTATGAAATGCTTGACAGAGAAAAATTAACTTAGCAGACATGTATGTGAGATCAGATCAGAAGGATAAAGTAGATGCTAAGAATTGACCTCCCCACAGATCTACATGTGCAAAATTACATATACAAATCATGAAAAGGCCAACTGGCAGTTACAGAAATTTAAAATAAAATAAAGAGTTCTGTAGAAATATTATAGGGTTGAAAGAGCTCAAGGGAAGACTAGTAAAGTAGAGATATAAAAGAGCACAAATAAATTGAAACAGGAAGTAAAAAAGGAAGACACTTCAGAAAAGTTAATACAAAGCAAGTGGAACTTAAGTGTTGTGTATATAATGTGCTTTACATATGACATATATTCACCCATCTTGTGTATACACACACACACACACACACACACACACACACACACACACACATTCTCTCCTAAGGGTCAGGAGACAGTAGAAAACATTTCAAATAACCAAGAATTATTTTTGAGTAGGCAAAAAAAAAAATCTCAATTCAGAACAATCAGAGTGTGCTTCAGATTCCAAGCAGGATAAGCATAATGAAAACCATAACTAAAATTCAGCATTAAGTATGTTTAAATAATTATTTATTATTTTCTACTTATAAAGAATATACATTCAAAAAACTTATATACTTCTAAATTATGTACACTTATGTTGTAGTTAATTTGAAGTATGAATGATAAAACAGAAATGATAAAATCAGAAAAATTTTCATGGGTATAGTTAACCCTGCCAGTCTATCAGTCATGAATACTGAGGTGACTTATTTAGAAGTACTTCATTATAAAGAGTAACAGTTTCAAGGAGTAAAATGGAAAGGGCTGAAAAATGACACAACATGTTCAAAACTTTTAGAATTTTACTTTGAATTCAGTTGTGACAGAAAACCCTTTTCCCTCCTAAAGTCTCCATACTATTCTTCATCTTAATCTTAGGATTCTGATCTGTATGTTTGTGTGTAACCTGCTAAATGTAACTGCTAACTGTTTGCCTGTAACTGCTGGGAGATTTTCATCCTGTTTATGAATAGTCTGGGCCTTTTGCTAAAAGGATAATCTATCAGCTAATATGCCTTGAAAGCCAACAATAGTTCATAATTCAGAAGAGACTTAGAGATGGCTCTCCACAGTATCAGCATTTACATTTCAGTTTAAGAAACCATTTGTCCATTTCCCAGAGAATGTTTTCTTACATTGTGGATTGAAAGTCTTTTTTTTTTTTCTACTGGAGGAAGAGGTTGGAAGTTGTGTCAGAATCCTCCACACACACCCTAAGTTTCATCATCTCCCTGGTCTCTTCCTGAGATGGAGCGCACTGCCTGGGTGTGCAGAACCTGACTCTCAGTCACATTATGTTATGTGGAATTGGGTTCAGTCTGAGTAATTACCTGTTTAGATCTATGACCAAGAAATTGCGTGGCTTCTTCCAATGCTTTTATATAAAAATCTTGGCAGGATAATTTGTCACATGGTATACAAGGAAAAAGGTTTGAACCTACATAAATTTTGAGTTAACAGTTTTCCTAACCTCCCTTGAAGCTGAAAACAATGGAGGAAACAGGTTCTCACCAATAATCTCACGACAGAAGCTAATGCTTGTTTAGGAATATAGAGCACACTCTTCCTCTGAATTTTCTTGTTATTCTGACATTAGTTATGATGAGCAGAGGTGGCACAGCCTTCTTTTTACCAGTGGGACCACAGGATAACAGGATAGTGAAGATTAGAATGCGGTAACAACAGACCATGGAAGAGTAGACAGATTGTTTCATACATTCCTTCAGTCAACACATACTGGGAGAGGCAGTGTGCTACGGACAAAAAGATTACATGAAATCCATTTTTTTTTCTCTCCACAAGTTCTAGAAAGAAGGAGAGGAGAAAAACAAAGCTAGAACAAGCTTGGGTTATGTAGTGACATGCACATTTGAGACTTAGACTTTGTAGTTCTTTACACCTGCAACTTCTGTGTTTTTTTTTTTTTCTAGGTTCCCAATCAACAGCCAGACAAACAAATTTTGGAAAAGCCCAACTCACAAGGCCTGATCTCAGCAAATTGAATGGGGCTGGAAAATGTGAATGAGAATTCCTGGAGGAACTGATGTCTTCAAAGACTGACTGAGTAGAACTTGAGTGACAAAGGTTGGGATGCTCAGATATAGGAACTAATAACTGTATCTTGGGCTATCTTCAGTTCCCTAAATAGACATTCCTTGTCTACTTCTATGTCACATCTAACATACTGTAATAGACAGAAACATTTTGGAATTTGTTTGCACCATTCAAAGGGCTAAGAACCCTGTCAGATGGTATCTAATGCCCATGCTCCTAAAACTTGCCTATGCTGTGTACTCACCAACGTATTTGAAAAGTGTGTTACTTTGTGACTTTTATTGTTCTGGTACTATAAAAATGTTCACGAAAATGCTACCATATTAGACCCATGGTATTTGGAGAGAACTAAACATGTGTTCCATCCAGGGTCACAGTCATTCACATCTGGCTCCAGAATAACCCACCTCTTTTATTCCTTTGCAGTGAGAATTTTCTTTCATCAACAAAAATATATACAAGATTGTCAGTAATATGTGATTCATCCACTCACTTTTAAAATTCTCTTTGTTTGTTTGACTTCTTTCATTTCTTTTGTCTCCAGAGCATTGCACATGCTAGGTAAGTGGACTGCCGAGTGTCATCTCACTCAGAGCTTTTTCTTGGGACAGAATTTCACTATGTCCAGCTAGTTAGGGACTCTTGCACCTCCAGCTTTATTGCTCATAGTGTTGAGATCACAGATGTGCATTACCACACTTGGTTCAGTTGTAGTTTCTAACATGTAATCTGCAAACCCAATTCTCAGTCTTTTTCCAGCTGCTCCAACACCCTTTGACACTGACTGTTGAGCTTTCCTACTTCATTGAGAAGACAGAAGGGGTTGGAGAAAAGTTCCTGTGAGTCCTCAGAAGTATAGTCAGAATTTACCTGCCTCTACCTACACATGGTCTGTTGTCTTTCCTGTTACTATGGGTTAATTTTACTATCTTCCATCTCTAAAATCTCAATCTCTCTATTTACATGCTATTTCCTATCCTGTCCTGATGAAAAGTAAAGATATTAATTCAGTTTCCCCTCTTCTGAATCAGTATTTTTTTCTCTCCCTATAAATCTCAAAAGCAAACTAACTCCAGAAACATATTCATTATTCATGTGATAAACCAAAACCTGAACAGATCGTAAGTCAATAATCCAGGACAAGATTCAGAATGATGTAAATTAGTCAATGAAAGGAGACAGGAGGATAAAGCAGGTATCTCAGAAAACGTCCACTTTATCAAGTGGTTGTTAAAGGTCATATCATTCAATGGCACTATGAATGTCTTAAGCAATTTACATCTAACTCTTGGGACAGAAAAAAAGTAAACCTTGAAAGGACCAAGGGTACCTTTGATGTAGTTTCAGTTACCTTTTTCATCATCAGAAGATACCATCTGACATAATAGTTACAAATAGAGATGGATTGTTATTTAGGCAGCAGAGCCCTTGAACTTATAATTCCAGACGGTACAAATACCGCAAATATTATTTTCAAAATTTAACTAATTTTTACTTTATGATTTGGGAATTGGACAGAAAATCACATGCATTAAACATTTTAGCATGAAAATGACCCAACAAACCATGAATAATAAAAGGATTATTTAAAGGGTTGTTGAAATATGCTTTAACAATTGCTTGCACAGAGTGATCTGGTGCATTAACCTTTGAGAGGATGCTCTAGCTAACTGAAGATGCAATGGGGCTCAGCAAGTCCCTGGGAAATCAGAATTTCATCTCAGTGGAACTTCAGATGCAAATCCAGTTGGATTCTTTTGTTGCCCATCTTGATAGAAACTAAATGGGTCTCCCAAAGAGGAAATTGTCAACTAACTGGAAGCCACATATTCCCCCTTAAGTGTTTTGTGCTTATTTTTTTTTCCATTTTCTTCTTTGCTTGACATAGCCATGAATAGAATGGAAGGATGTTATTTACCTCTGTAACATCCCTAGGTGTTCAAGACCAGTGATTATGTCTCTCCGTTCTCCAGGGTACAGGCCAACCAGAATCAAGCCTAATTGTATGCTTTCCTTTCTCACCTGAGTAATTCTCACAGCTTGATGTGCCATCAATTTTTAAGATTCTTCTAAAGTTAGCAAATGAGTTTGACCATCACTTGGTGTTGATGAGATCCTTTTCTTTTAGTTTCTGGAAACATGATTACTGAAGCGAATAAGGTATTATGCTACTTGCTTCTAAAATGAGATAGGAAGTAAGTGGAAAGTACAAATAAGTCAAAAAATATTCTCTCTTGGGCAAATCATTGTGCTGTCTGCTAATGAGTTTGAGAGGATAATCTGACATTGATGTTCTTTCTGCATCATTTAGTTGTTTCATGTTTAATTGCATTACAACAAAGCCAACATCTGTGGCAATGAAGATATAAAGGATGTTTTGTAAACTCAGAAAAGTAGTATAGAGTTTCAGAGCAGATTTCCCTGTGGGGAAAATTCATGAGCTAGACTATTTTGATTACATGGAAAATAGGAGGACATAATAAAACCAAACTCAGTGAATTAAAAAAAGGACAGAATTTAAGAGCTAACAATAGACTACAATTGACAGTGTTTTATTACCCTGGTTTTAATGAAAAGAAATATTTTGTATTTTGTCCCTATTTGGGGAGCATATACTAGACATGCCAGCAATACTCTACCTCTGAATTTTCAACTAATAAATGATCCACTTAATAATGTTTGCTCTTGGATATTAGAGGAGTTTAATTCCCTCCTCATCAAATGATAAATTCAGGTTTATATGACCTACATACGGTGTTTCTTAAGCTAATATGCATTTTCATCCAATGGCTTATTTTTTTAGTTAAATTTAATTTTTAATGTAAATTTTTTATTGATTCTTTGGGAATTGCACATCATGCACCCCAAACTCATTCATGTCCCCGTCCCTCCATATCTGCCCCAGCCCTGTAGTGTTCCCCCAAAGAAAATTTAAATAATATTAATGAAAAATAAAACAAAACAGGTAAACAACCCACTTTGCTCCTCTGTCTTTCCTGCCTCTCCAACATGCTGTCTTTCATCTTAGTGGCATTTGGAGGTGCAGTGTGTCACACAATATACACTACTGACCACTCAGTTTTACTTGCAAATGTTTATTACGATGAGTTGTTGGTCTGGTTCAAGGCCTCTGGCTTCTGGTGCACCATCATCATGAGATCCTCACTGAAACACTTCTTGGGTATCCTTCTGATGCTCCAAGTGATGGAGCAACAGAAGATGTCCTGAAGGTCAAGTTTTCATTACTCATTACAAATACAAGAGTATCACAAAGTATTATTATAATCATGCTCAAATAACCATGATGTTCCTAAGATTACAGAAGTGACTAGTTGATACCTCTTGTTCCAAGTTAGCATTTATATTGGTCTAGATAGTATGCTCATAGACAAACACTTTTCCATTGGTGATTTCTTTCATTGATTATCATGTTTTCAAAATGTAATTTTTTCTAAAATCAATAAAAGGAATTGTTTTGAAGTGCCTTCTGTTGAAGCATGGACACAACCAATTGTTTGCACTAGAGAAATCTGGAATAATCTCCCATTCCCTGGAATAAAACAGCTCTTCAGACTGTACTACTATTCAGTCACTGTGTAAGGAAATAAAAAAAGACAGAATCTTCCCTTGACGAGGCTTATAATCAAAGGCGTAAAACAGCTGTGAGATAAAATGACAAGCATGCTGAGTGCTCAGTACTATTGGATACAACACGAACAGCAGACACAGCCAGGTCGGTTTTAGGAATCTCCTGACATAGTGATGTCCGACTCTTGGTAAGAGGGCACAGGTTAGCTAGGTAAAGGAGAGAGAACGGAAAAGAATAGGGACCAAAGCAGAAAGAAGCACAAGGTAAAGTTCTGAATCAAGGAAGAAGAAAGATGCCCCCAGAGACAGAAAAAGTGGAGCCTGGCTGGTGCATGTACAGTAAGGGGTGAGGAGAGAGAAGGAAAGGAGCCGCCAGTGCATGTGTCTCACAGAGGATGCAAGAGGGAGCTCGCAAAACTCCAAATGTGTCAGGCTTCTTGCAAATGAGCCACCCGAGAATGTGGTAACAGATATTAGCCTCCAGAAGAACACATTCTGTTGCTTTCATGTTCTAGTAATCCTTGTTCTAAGTCTTCCAAACCACTCATGGCTAAACTGACCATATCTAGGGGGCAGAAAGGCATCTATTTGAACAAAAGTCAGAGCATCAGCCGATCTCATTTGCACCGTACTTGACTTTTAGCTGCTGTCTAACAGCAACATGAGAACTACCTTTAGCATGCTTCTGATGGTGATTTGACAGGTAACGAGATCCTGGGACACGAGGATGGAAGATCTGAGTGTCTCTTATTTTGTAGAACTAACATTTTGCTTGGCACAGGTTATATGACCATGTACAGATACCTTGAATTCGTTGTTATCGAACCGTTTTTCCCATAATTAAATTGTTTAAACAATACTAGCTGAGTGTGAGAAAAGTTACAACATCAAATTGTAATTATTTGGTAACTGCCATTGATTGCATTTCTAACGTTGTTATAATTCATGTTTCTTCTGCCGAAAGTCTATATTCCCTCAGGAAATGATTTCTCACAGGCTGCTCCTTTTCACTGAGTGCCCCTATCACTTCTGTGCTAGAATACCACTTTCTCTAAGAGGCAACATCCTCCTGAACGACTCAAATGTCATCTTTTCAGGAAGTCCTTCCTTGTTCTTTCCCAGCAAAATCAGTCATTTCAAGTCTCCCAAACAGCTCTGTGAAATGACCTCCTCACAAATTTTTTAAGTTCTCTGTTTATATATCCAACTTCCTCTCATGACGTGGCATGAATGTTATTTGTTTTCTATCTCCAGTGCCTGAAAAGTTTTGCTGTTCTCTTGTTTACAGTTAAGCAAACGTTTGTTATTCTCTGGCTTGCGTTTAGATTTTACTTCAGCAAACACTTGTGCACTGCTTATAACATGCTAGACACTGTTTTAAATGTGCTACATGACATAACTGAATGAGATTTTACTATTTGGTCCCTATTGTTCAGGTGCTATTATTACTCCTATTTCACAGATGATAAAACAGAGGCATTGGGGGATGAAACAGCTTTACCAAAGTCAGAGGCCTGGTAAATGATGCAGCTTGGATCAGAGCTTGGTCAAATATGTTTTGTTTGATATACAATGTCAGAATCAAATTTCATAGGGGTGAAATTTAGAAATAATTCAAATGCTTTTCATATAAAAGAGAACACAGTGCTATAACAATATTTCATCAGGAAATTAATTAGTCAAAGGCTGGCAAGATGGCTCAGTGGGTAAAGGCACTTGCCAGCAAGTTTGACCACCTAAATTATATTCTCCAGAACATAGTAGAAGAGAAAACTGATTCCTGCAAATTGTCCTTTGAGTTCCACATGTATTCTGTGATGTTTGGCCCGTGTGAATACATAAATGTAATATACATACAAATAAGTAAATGTAACAAAAAGTTTGTAAAAATCAAATTAACTGTACTAAAAGATGAAACTTTTGTTTGGTATCTGAATTAGCACATAAGTGCTGTTTGGTTGCCCCTCAAATTGGCTTTGAATCAAAATCTTCTGGGAAATCTTTTGGGCACTTTGATTTCAGGTCTCACTGTCCAAATATTCTTATTTGATTGTTACATATCTCCTTAATGTCTTGCAGGGCTTAACTATGGAGGCAGATCCATAGAACTTCAGTGTCAATCTATGTCAGGAAACTTGAAACACCTTCTCTCATGGGAATATGACATTTCACACAGGATTTACATAATGCGAACAGAATTTTACTCATACAGTCTACTAGAGTGTGATTAGAGTAGTGGTTCTCAAAAAGTTCTCAATTCTCAAGCAACCCTTTAATCTAGTTTCTCATGTTGTAGCAATCCTCAACCATAAAATTATTTTCATTTCTACTTCAAAACTGTAATTTTGCTATTGTTATGAAGTCTAAATACCTGATACGCAGGATATCTGATATGTGACACCTGTGAAAGGATCATTCAGCCCCTAAGGAGTTGTAACCCACAGGTCGAGAGCCATTGGTCTAAAGGTGAAATGAAATAGAGACTTGAGACTGGTGAATTTTCCAGAACTACGCTATGTGAAGAAAGCAGAACTCATGTAAGGTAGAAGAAGTTGTTGCAACTGTGTAAGTATGGTGTGGGCTTCTGAAAAAGTTTACAAGCTTCTACATTCAGACACCATAACTTTCTAGGAACAATCATTTTATTTAAATTCCAGCATGTATAAATTCTCCGTTCCTTGGGAACTGGTGACCTGGAGTGATCTCTAAGGGTTCAGAGACTCTAGAACTAGAACCACCTCCTTTAGATGTTGGTATCTGCAGCCAAAAATAGAAAAGAGATGTACCTACCAGGAGCCTTACCTCTTGGTGGTCACATATTCCTATGGTTCTATCCCCTCAGGTCCAGGCAGAGCCTGTAACTTGTGTCAAACTAATTTACTATACAATGGTGTTGTGATGCTTATGGTTAAATTACAAGATTCCTTAAGTAATTGGCTATGCCTCCTAGAGCCATTAGGAATTGAATGGAACCATTAGTCTAGGAAGAAAGAAATTGGACTTTTTCTTGACTGAACATCCAGGTAAGATCCTAACCCTACCCCACGCTTTGATTTCCACTTCCTAAGTTGCCTTATTATGGAGAATCTGGGGAAATTATTCCCATATCTGAAGCATATGAGTAGTGACGTGATGATATGTGCTGTTTTAAACCAGTACACTTGGGATTCCTTGCTGTAACAGTGGAGGACTAGTACACATACAGCTTGGTAATGAGCTTCCTAAAACTCAATTCTTTATGTTACTAAGAGAAAACAAAGAAGATGAGGTACTGGATTTTTGAGCAAGTTCAGAGCTAGCATGGATTTTATTTGGGAATGAAAAAGTTGTCTTCTGTTTTAGGGAGTAGCAAAATAATTGACCGAATCAGGGCTGTTTTTAACTTGGAAGACACAAAGTAGATGAGTGATCTTGTGACTTTGATTCAAGTGCTATGGCAGAGATTAGAGAGTGTGAGTCCATTGGAGCTATCTGTGTTTGTAAAGGTACATAGGAGAGAAATAAGCTTGATGGGAAAAACAAATTACAAACAGAAGTTAAAGGGACAATACATTATTCAGAAATTGCAGTGTTGCAAGTAAAACTATTTCTCAGCAAATACAAAGTGTAGTAGCTATGACAGCTTCTGTTGAAAAACAAATCACAGGTTTGATAGAAAAGCTTTTGCTAATGCAGAAACATGGTTTAAAAAGATAATTCATCTCCATTCAGCTGAAACAAAGAGCTTCCACTAAAGGATGCATTTCTACAAAAGCCCAAGAATGCGAACTACCTGTAGTTGAGTCTACAGAAAGAGACATGCCTTTAAAGCATCTATGAGTGTGAATTTTGTCTCATGGCATTAATGAGAAACAGATTCACAGAGATCTGTGCTAGGCACACAAGCATCTGAGAGATGTGCTAGCCAAACTTTGCCAGCTTAAGCTGAAACTACTACATATACTACAAAACAAATGTGCATGTACCTGAGATGTCAAATGACCCATTTTCTCACCCCTGAGAATCTGCTCTTTCATACTTCCTTCAGAAGTGGATATTCAAATGACAAAGCAGCAAAGACCTCACAGAGGGTAGATCCTAGTGTTGTGGATGACAAAGGAGCTGTGGCCTATTCCTGGTGGCACAGCTGGAGCCCAATGAATGCCACTTACTTCAAAGTACTTCAAGCACACATTTGTCTAGTAGTATTTTAGAATTTTCTGGAACACCACTGCTATCTGATGAGTAGGATTCTTTTTTTATCCAGTTCTGTGTTGGGAGTGTGAGTGGATATGTATAACACAAAAGGGGAATAGAAGCCACTATTCATCTGTTAACTTGTTTATTTATAACTATATGATATGTGTTAAGTGCAATGAGTTAAAGAATTTGATGGCAGGTGTGTATGTATCCATGTAACCATATATATCTATATGAAAATATGTATCCACATTTATGTTGAGGAGGATTGAATTCTGGATGCCAAAAAGTCTATTCTTACCAATGTGTATGGATGAGAAGAAAAGCATTCAGGTACAAAAAAAACTGTAGAGTTGAAAGCTATAGGCCAAGGAATTGCAAGACTTGTTTGCATGTAGCCCTGAGGAGAATAAGGTAGAAGAATTGTGATTTCAAGGGCTGTTTGTACTATTTATTAAGAACATGTATTAAAAAAAAAGCAAAAATGGGGCTGGCAATATTGCTTAGTGGGTAAAGATGCTTGGAGTGTAAACTTGATTCCTGGAACCTAGGTAAAGGTAGAGAGACAGAATCTGCTCCACAAAGTTGCCTTCTGACCTTGACATGTGCACATGTACATTTGCTCACATGTACATCACGTGGGTCTACAAAGACAAGCTAATATTTGTATTTAAATTTCAAAACAGCCAAAGTGAAATAAATAAAATAAATCAAGTAACACACATGTAGTAATACCTGAAAGCAATTTTAGAAAAAAATATATACATACAAATGTAAATTTTTTCTTTTAATTTTTGAGATTATAATAAATTGCATCATTACCCTTTCTAGTCCCTCTCTCCAAATCTTCCCATATACCCTTCCAACTCTCTTTAAAATTCATGGCCTATTTTTTATGAATTTTTTACATGTATATATGTATATGTATGTACATATATTACTAAATAGAACCTGCCCAGTCTGTACAATGTCACTTATATGTATGTTTTCAGGCTGACCAACTGCTATTGGATAACCAGTTGTGTGTTCTTCCTTAGGGAAGTCTATTTTTCCTCCTCTAAGCATTTCTTAGTTCCCTGTAGCTCTTTGTGTAGGGTTGAGGCCTCCTGGGCATTTTCACATTCATTTTAGCATGACTATTGTTGTTGTCCATGTTCAGATCAGTTTTAGGCAGTCTCACGTTGATGAATCTTTATGGGCAGGTTCCATTCCTAGGAGACACAATCTCTTAGCAAACTCCTTCATCCTCTGGCTTGCACAATCTTTCTACTCAGTCTTCCATAATGACCCCTTGGCTTTAGGTGTGAAAGTTGTATTGTAGATGTAGTTATTCGACCTTAGCTACACAACTGTGCATTTTGATTAGTTGTAGTTTTCTTTTTTTCAAAGAGAAGATTTTTTTTTAATGAGGGGCTGAGACTGCACTGATCTGTGGGTAAAAGGACAAATATTTAGAATGTAGTTAGGGATTATGCTGGTTTAGAAAAGTGGTGGTTGTAGGTTCTCCTCCAAGAACCACGGAATAACTAGACGTTAGTAGTTGTCTAGGTTTGCAGTAAAAGGCATGATTTCTCTCTTGTTCAACAAGTCTTAAATGCATTTTGAGAGTTGTTGGTTACCATAAAGGTATTCATGCCATGACTGCACTCTTAGGGTTATCATGCCATGTTGACCATTGATGTGCTTTGTAAGCATCATAACTTGGAAGGACTGTGTGTTGCTTCCCTTCTTTTTTTTTTTTTTTTTTTTTTTTGGTTTTTTCGAGACAGGGTTTCTCCGTGTAGCTTTGCGCCTTTCCTGGAACTCACTTGGTAGCCCAGGCTGGCCTCGAACTCACAGAGATCCGCCTGGCTCTGCCTCCCGAGTGCTGGGATTAAAGGCGTTCGCCACCACCACCTGGCTGCTTCCCTTCTTTAGAGGCTTGCATGGTGCATTCTGGTGCCTTGAAAGCTAGTACTCAAGAGGGAGTCTTTCAAATCAGTTACAGCATAGGGCCCTCTGAGACAGTTGTTTGAAATACATGGTGTCTTCAACAATGGGGGCTTACCTTCTATCTCTGGTATGTGTGTGTGTGTGTGTGTGTGTGTGTGTGTGTGTGTGTGTGTGTGTGTGTTGGGGGGGCAATCAAAGACAATAGCAATAGCAATAGGCTATAATATTTTGGGACTCTCTTGGGGAATCCTGATCAACAACTCCAAAGAGGGCATCTCCTGCTTAGTGTTGGAGTTCTTGACAAATGGTTTAGGGCTCTTGAGAGGACCATAGTCAGCCCAAATGGAAAAATTTCAGACATTTTTATTTTATGTTTATGAGTGTTTACCTACCTACATGTGCATGCCTGGTGATCAGAGAAGCCGGAATAGGGGATTGGATCTCGTGGAACTAGAGTTACAGGCAGATGTGAACTGTCATGTGGGTGCTGAGAACCAAACCTTCCTCTACAAGGTCAGCAAGTGCTCTTAACTGCTACAGCCCCACTGAAACAATTTAAAATTGGTCTCATTTTGGGATGAGAAGAAGAACGTGGTTTCAGTTTGCTCTGATTTTTGTTGTTAATGTTGTTAGTGCACTTCCTGAACAAAGAAAAAAAATATAGCTCTTCTTGTCATGTTGACAGCTTTTGCTATATAAATAGAGAGTTCCGTAGGCAGATACCAAGGTGTGAACATCCCCCATGAATTTTAATTGGATACTTGGCTAGGAAGAGTGGGATTTAGCATGTAAATGGTAAGGATGCCCATCAAATAAAGTCCAAATATGTACTTTAATTTAGTGAAGCGAGCGCTGCACAGTAAAAAGTGGGACCATAAAGTTTTGCTGTCTAATTGGGAACTAGTTCATGGGCCACGGAAGTGCTCCTCTAGGGGACATTTTGCAGTCTACAGAGAAACAACACCTCTTTTCATCTCTTTTTCTTCTTCAAATATCCCTGAAAAAGACTGCTTTGGAAAGAAAACAAACTTTGAGCATCAGGTTTCTGCATACCAGACAGCAGTCTCTCATTTGTTTTTCCCTAGAAGCCTTCTGTTTTCTTTCTTTGCACATGTAAAATATTAATTACTTCACTGTTATATCAATTTATCATTGACCAGATATTTATCTAGTGCTCACAACACTGCAGGCTTCAAGGTGACAAGATTAAAAAGTACAGAAATAGCCACTGCTAACCTGGAGTTTATACGTGAGTAGACAATAAATTACTACAATTGGAAATTCATGAAAAGATTATTAATTGTTACATGTTATAGAAATGAAACAGTGAGACAGAGGCCAATGAAGTCCTCTTTGAAAAGTGAAAAAAATCCCAATGCTAAAGGCAAAGAAAAGAATTATCCAGTGTAAATGGAAGGCAGACTATTTCAACAGAAAGACAAATACAAAGATCTCAAAGCAGCAAAGAAAATCATGATGTCTCTAAGGAAGAGTAAAGGGGATGAGCAGAGAGACCCAAGAAAAAAATATGGCATGAAGTATGTTTAGAGTAGTATGTAAGGGCTAAATCCAATGAAATCTTAAAGCGAACAGTATGGCATTTTATTCAATTGTGAATCTTTAAGTGTTTGGATAGTGAAATTGTTGGTCATTTAAGATAACTTTTAGCCAGTGTCAAAAGAAGGAATTGAAGTACCAAGAACAGAAGCAGAGAGATCACTTAGAAGGCTTCTAAATTTTCCAGATGAGGTTAATGGTGAATTGATTTAGTACATAAAAATGGAACAGTAAATAATTAGTAGATATCAGGTCATTTTTGGATATAAGTCTTATTGGAAATACTTATAGATTATTTATCAAGGACAAGAAAGAGAAAAAGGAAATATGAAAGATACCTCATGAGTTTCTTTTTGAAAAATTAATGAAATGGCAATGATGACAGTTTTAGACCAACAGCTTTGTTGTTAACATTCAAATATTGAAGTCAAATATTGGTGCGTGATTATTGGGTACTGTAAGAGGAAGACCAAGGTGGAGGTATGAATGTAGTAGATATCAGTATATAGATTTGACATGATGGGCTTGCAGAGGTGGTCAATTGAGTGCCATCACCAATTCCCGAGGAACCATAACATTAATTATATGGATAGAGGGCTAGGGAGATAGTTTAGTGGGCATGGTTGTTTGAATGACGATAGCCCCCATAAACACATATATTTGAATATTTAGTCATCAGTTACTAGAACTGTTTGGGGAAGATTAGGAGGTTTGTTCTTGTTGGAGTAAATGTGTCCTTGTTGGAGGTGGTGTGTTGCTGGGAGTTGGCTTCTGACATTTCAAAAGCTCATGCCAGGTGCAGTCTTCTCTGTCTCTCTGTCTCTGTCTCTCTCTGTCTCTTTCCATTCCTTCTCCCTTTCCTTTCCCCTTCCATCCCCCACCTTCTGCCTTCAAATCAGGATGTATATCTCTAAACCACTGCTCCAGTGCCATGCCTGTCTGTTTCTCACCATGATGATCATGGACTAACCCTCTCAGCAAGCCCCCATTGAATGTTTTCTTTTATAAGCATTGCCATGGTCATGGTATCTTCTCACAATTCCTGCAATTTATCTTCTGACTTTTGTATGTGCACCATAACATGTCAACATCCCCCTTTGAAAAATAATTGCAGTATTTTAAAAGTTTTGATGGATATAGGGTGAGAAACTAGAAATGTCACAGTAGGCCATAAGAGGTATGTGCTATCATCAAACATACATACAAACTCCTTTAGCAGTGAGAATGAACTCTGAGCAGAATGGAAGACTGTGGGAAAAACTAGTTTTCCTCAGAACAATAGTCTTTAACTTCCCTTCCCCAACACTTTCTGATTCCTTAGCTTGACATTTGATGCTCTCGGAGATGTTGCTATGGCAACATTCCCTTCATGTGTGACATTCGCTTTATGTATGATGTTTCCTTCATGTCTATGTGAAGAATCTTTCCTTTTCAAGCCCCTCTATGTCCTCATCTCATCCCCTAGAATAAAGTCTTTCCAAAGGTAATGGCAAAATTTATGGTCTGTGTTTGAATTCTTCTGAGAGTGAAAAAGAAGTTAGTAATAAATAAGATGGATGTTCCTTGGATATTCTGAACAAATAGAAGTCTTTGGCAACATCAAAATGAAATACTTGCTGTTTTTTTTTTGTATGTGTCTTCCCATCTAGACCTCCATTCATTCAACCACTTATGTTTTCTCTGGACTAGGTCCTGTTCTTTCACTGTGAGCCACAGTAGCCTGAATCCACAGCAGCAGCATATCCCATGAGGTTGGTTTGGGTTCCTTATCTTAATCAATACATACTCTACTTACATCCCTAAGTCTACATCTGAAACTTCCTTTAGCCTCTTTAACTGTTGGTATCCATTCTATAACCTACACATATACATGTATAGGTAGATACATTTACTGTGTTGTGCTCTATGAGTTAATATTAGTAATTAAGATTGAAATAAAAGAACCTGTACTAACCTCACTCATATTACCAAAGAAGCAGTGTAATCTAACAAAAAGATGCCATTGAAGCAGATACACCTTGTAAATTTACTGTCATTCAGTAAATTCTGACATTGTAGAAATACCTGACCCTGTTCATCTATACTTCTGACAGAGCACACTCAACAGAGCATTCTTTTATACTATAGCAATGACTCCAAAGGATGAAGTGAAAGCTTTTATTCCAGAAACAACTCAACTAGCATATTCTCCTTCTTTTGTGTTCTGAGAGTTTACCTAGTACTGTCTCCTGATGGAGAGCTTTACTTTTCTTTTATTAGACTTACTTTTCATTTTGAATTTGATATTTTAAATGCTGATTTCTTGCCACTGAAGGATGAAACTATAGTATCAAGGAAAGAAAGAGGGTCCAGTGAGGTCTCTAGTTAATAACACTTAGGCTCTAATGATGGTGGCTTAGATTTGGGAGAGGGCTATAAATATAAAGTTAGGGTGTGATTATCTATTACCTTCACGTGGTGCAGAAGATCTGAACCAAGAACTAAGTGATTAGACAAAATACCTACATTTGTTTCTTGCAACTAACTTCCTAGAATAGAGTAGGGTTTGAAATATCATGTAGGGAATCCAGTAGAAATGGTTATAAACAGTCAGGAGAAAATCTCTATGGATTCTCACTACCAATGGAGCCCACTCTATAACTGTTTAGTTCTGAATATCCTCTCTTTGGGCTGAGAAAACACACTAAATGAATGCCAACTGTCCCATGGTCTTCTCTTCTCTGACTGTTTTTGGCTAGTTGTAGCAATTGAGACCAGGTCAAATAGGAACATATTATTAATAAGTCTCTCTCTCTCTCTCTCTCTCTCTCTCTCTCTCTCTCTCTCTCTCTGTCTTTCCCAGGCTCATGTGCATATGTATATGCACACACACACACATACGAAGATAACTGTAGACTTCTTATATAAGTATGGAAAAAACTCAGTTTAAGCAATTGCTTAGTAGTGAGTAGAATGAAAACATGGAGTGGGTATGGCTAGAAGAGCAGAAAAGAGGACACTTAGGGAGCTGTACATCTTTGATAGAGTCTCAGAAATTCCATTACTACAGTTTTGCAAAGGAAATTTAATACCAGACAAAAAGCTCTATGTGAATCTGTAAAGTATAATCCAGAGCTGGCACACTTCCTGCTAGTAACAATCTACGGAACAGATGCACGCTTTTGAAAACAGAGTTAAGATGAGGATGCTTGGTGGTAGATGCAAGAGAGACTAAGATCTTTCAAAGTGAATTACTATGTCCAGATCTGGAAAAGCAAATCCCCCAAAACATACAATTCTGACATACAGATGAGTTAAGAGTTAGTAAAACAACATCAAAAGTTTACTACTTACACACACACACACACACACACACACACACACACACACACACTCATGCACACACACATCACACACATGCACACACAAAGCTGACTGTAGACTTCTTATGTAAGTGTGGCTAAAAACTCAGCTTAAGTGATGACTTAGTATTGAGTAGCATGTAAACATGGAACTGTGTGGCTGAGAAGGGCAGAAAAGAGTATGTGTGTATGTATGGCATTATATTTTCTTTACCAGGGGTCTATAACTTGGCTAAGACTGTTAAAGAATCTTAATGTAGAAAATACCTGTGATCTACTTTAACTAAATAGGTGTCTGTCTTTACAAAATGCTTTGGCAACTTGATTCATGGTATTTAGGAGATCCATTGTTTCAGAGCAACACCTCTGGTATCTTAAAATCAAACTGATTTAGTAATAGAACAAATACTGGCCCACTCACTTCTTAGTGGGCAGGTTGGCTAAATTGTACCGGTCGTGGAGCCATTAATAGAGATATGGTTAACAATGGGCAAAGAAACCAAAGTAGCATCTGTATGCAGCTGAATTTGAAGGCCCTGCAGCTAAAGCTTCGAAAGGTTCCTGGTGTCCCCTGAGTCATTCACACATGCTCCTTCTCTCCATTAGCCACAGCAGGCAAAGGACAACTCATGTTTGCTTACACTTCTCTTAATATTATTAAGATATGAACACTGATCGAGATCTGTAAACAAACTGCAGTGATATTGATTCAACATCTTGCCTCTAAGCAAATACTTCCTCTGTAAAACATGACCGATGAGGAGTAACTTATCCCGGCATCTTCTTCTTCCCACCCACAATGCCTTAAGGATGGCCCTTACCGGTTAGTCATTTAAGTTCTCATGTTCAGGAACTTTTCATGAAGGAAGAAGTCAGCGTTGCCCTTTCATCCTGCCACATGTTATGGTACTCGTACGCTTGTTTTATAAATGTTTATTAAAACTGTCAGTTACTTGATATCAAAAATGCCGTTTCTATTCTGTACAGCTCAGTGAGTCACAGAAACTTATCCTTTGACTCATCCATACTCTAAAATGCTTTTGCACATTTCAAACAAAATTCCAGAAATAAAAAATGCAGCCTATTTGTATTCTTTCCAAAATTAGCCCAAGAAGTAGGTACAATAAAGTGACGTGTGTGGGATCAGCACTCTCCAGATGGCGAGAGGGAAAGCAAGGCAGGTCCACATGCTTTCTCTCACCCTACCCATCCTGCATCTGCACCATGATGACTGACCTTGGCCTCAAAGCTGGAGACATTTCGCTAGCCTGTAGATCCACAGAAAATAGCAGTTTGTATCTGTATTTACTTTGGAAAGCATTTGCTTTTCTCTCCTGTGGCAAGCTCTCCCATTCATGCCCATTTTCCTTTACACTTACTTTCAATAAGTAAATTGAACAGACAAATTCTGTTGTCACAGTGGGGCAGGATAGGAAGGCAGCGACATGAAGTCATGGGAAGGGATGAGCTTCTTGCCCTAGAGTCCAAAAGTCACGAATTCCAGCAATATGATCAAAATGTGATGTATGTTTTGTATTTGACACAGTAAAGATACTGGAAAGACTAAGAGCTTCTGGTGGAAAAAGTCTTTGAGACCTGCCACACCAGTTAGGGGTGTCAGTCATAAGGGTCACCTTGTCTTTGCATAGCAGTTGGAAATAAATTTCATTGTGTTACTTTACTAGGACATAGTGTAAAGAAAGTGGTTTTTTTTTTCCTAGCTCACATATCATTTCTTTATCAGGTTTTAGCCACAAGATCTTATAGCATTCAGAGTTTTGGTATCAAACACTCCTATACTAAAGGGCCTTTGCTCATGCTTCTCTCTCTGCCAAGGATGCTCACACTCAGTCTATTCACAAACCTCATGAATTCCTATTTAGGTTTGAGATCTCAGGTTAATAGTATAATCTGTATTAGATTTTCTCATATATTTAGGAAGTCTAGTTTTTCAAAAAATGTATTAAAATTTGTATCATATTGAAACAGGAAACCACAGGGACTTTTAGTTTGCACCAATCTAGTAAAATTTCTACTGGTGTCCATATATATATTATGAATCTTCTACTGTAGTAGGCTTCCAAATGTCTTTTTGGAAAGGTCCTTAGAATTATTTTTCGATCTTCATATTCTCTCTTCAACTCTATCCTGAACTTACCCACCAAATTTTATATTCCCTGTTCCATTCTTCCCTTTGCACCACAGTTTTATTATCCATTCATCAGTTGAGGATGAATTTAGAGAACAAGGGACTGCAGAATGCTTTCTCTCTCTCACACACACATTGCACATATACATGTGCACATTACACACACACACACACACACACACACACACACACACACACACACGCCCCTCCCAAGGCTCAGGGATCATAGCAAATTACAGGCTGCAAAGAAGGTAAGGCTTCATGGAAACATCTACACTGAGTGTGCTGTACCAAGGAACTCACAAAGGGTTGTGTCAGCACATACAGATCACACGCCAGACAAAAACCCAGAGTGGAAAGGGGAGAGGGGCGCACAATCCCACCTCTAGCCATGGAGCAATTGGCAATTGTTAGCCACTGGGGAAGGTGGGATAGGCTTTCCCTAAAAGTGTAGCTCCTGTTAAATTGATAGTGCTCTAGGGCAGTAGTTGGTTTTATTTATTTATTCATTTTTTTGAGTGTGGTCTTTTTGTTTTGGTTTAATATATTTTTGTTAATGTTTTTCATTTGTTTACTTTGATTTTCATTTTTTTTGCTTGTTGGTTCTTTTGGAGAGAGTGAATATACAGTTGGGTGGGCAGGGAGATGGGAGTGTCTGAGAGGAGTCTGGGAAGGCAATATGATCAAAATACATTATATGAAAATACTTTTACAAAGATAGAGACTAGTTAGCAGACACCCTTCAACAAATATCAGTTAAATGAAACACTCTGTATAGGTTTATTATTCAAAGTTTTGATTTTAAGTAAATTATATTCATAAAACTGAAGAATCAGTGAATTTTTAATGTTAACATCAACCTCTGCTCATATTGATGGAGACCAAATTTTTAAGTTCATTTACATGAAAAAAACCTATTTGACCTTTTATTTGATATGGCCCATTTTACTTCCTCATTTCTGTTTTTGCTCATATCCAGGTTTCTTTTCTCTTCTAATTTTTGCTTTTCATTAAAATTATGTTAACACTGCCAATTATTCAGTCAAATAAATTTTACATCATAAAGATAAGAGTTATCTGAGTAAATTACCTTAAATTTTCTTTTTCCTGCTACTCAACTAAATCATATTCTTCATTTTAATCAAAATTAAACCTTCATTTAATTGTAATATTCATTTAATCATTATACTAGTGAAAGTGTTGAGATTTCAAAAGCCTGAAAAGAAACAGCATTTTTTTTCACTTTGTGTGATTGATAGAAGCTGCCTTTGTTATAGGTAATTTAAATCACAAACACCTACAGTGTTTAAACTTTGTTGCAAATAGCAGTTTAGGAGCACAAAATAGCAGGGAATAAGGAAGCCTGAGTCCAGTGGACCCAAAAGTTTACTCAGTTTCAAATTAAGTAACACATAAATGATCAGACACCTGCTCATATTTATCCATTTTGTCCAAATAGCCGTCCTGAGATGCAGCAGGATGCCCATGATGCTACCAGAGGGTCCACGCATGCTGAAGCAAAGATCAGCTTTTTCTTACTCTGATTTGGTACAGTGGAAACAAACATTCTTTCTCTTGCACGGCTCTGTTTGTGGAGCTGGATAGAATATGGAGTCATTCTAGGCTCACAACCCGCTTCCACTTGTAATGTTCCCAGTCTGCTAATCTGCTTTGCTTTACAAACTGCTTTTCCATGGACAATCTTTTAGTCTCTCATACATGCATTTTTTTAACACAGACACCAATTTTATGTAATCTTTTAGAAGAGGACTACTCTGTGATGACAGAAGGGTTATCTAATTATGCCTGGGTATTTCTTAGCTTTGGCTCCGCCAATCAATTTTCTTTCCTTTATGTGTCTAAAGGGACTGTGAAGCCACCACTTTTTAAAAGATCTACTTTGAAAATGCTGTGACCCCCTTTTTCCCAATGCAACTAAAAACATCCTTAAATGTTCTAAAATGTCTAGGCATAGTAAGAAAGTAATAAGGTCATTGAAAAAGAAGTTATCTACCTTAACTTCAATGAGATAGAAACATTATCCAGTACCTTTGAAAGACACACCATAAAAAAATTTTAACTAAGGACAGGTCCTGGTCCCACTGCCTGGGGGCCTCCTAAATAGTTCTTTTTGGAACCTAGGGCTTATGCTGAGATATTTTGCTCAGCCTTGGTATAGGGAGGAGGGGACTGGACCTGTCTCAACTGAATCTACCAGGCTGAGCTGAATCACCAGGGGAGACCTTGCCTTGGAGGAGGGGGGAATGGGGGATAGATTGGGGGGGAGGCTGGGGGGGTGGGAGGAGGGAGGACAGGGGAATCCGTGGCTGATATGTAGAATTAAATTAATTATAAATTAAAATATATAAAAAAACTTAACTAATACAGCCAAAGCCTCAATTCAGATATGTAGTATACTGAAATTGAAATATGGAGTTAAAGAAATTTAGATTAAATTGATGATTGTACAGACATATAATATACATTATTTGTTAACAAATACACACATAGGCATGTACATATATGCATATATATATAATACTTGCATATATGAATCTTGCATACTTGCATATATGAAATAATGCAGCTAATGGAATGTATAAATTCTACCCATTGAAAGGGTCTGGTGATAAAAATCAATTTAGTAATAATGGAATCTATTGATATTTGAGTATAGATAATGCCAACCATACTTTTGTACTGTAGTTAATGCTATGGCTTAGGATAGTTTGAGTGACCTCAAGTTCGGTGAGTTAGAAAATTGACCACAGTGTGGCAATAGGGGGTGGTGCAGAAGCTGGAATGGTCTAGTAAAGACCCCTCCCAGCCATGGGAGTCACTGCTTTCTGGGGTATTAAAGTGGTTTTGCTAGGGTCCTTGAGATCTCATGAGATTGCACTTTTCTGTAAACCTGAGCCAGACTCTCAGTCTCTTGTCTTCCTGTGTACACCTTGTAATTTGCCTTGAGTCACCTGTCAGGATTGTCACTGTGCAGGTTGGACATTTTTCTTCCAAATTGTGATCAGAAAGAATACTGCCCCTATAAACAAGTTTGCCTGTGTTCTAGTTTATTTTTGCTCTCTACAATATGACACTATGACCAACAGCAACTCAGGGAGGAAAGGTTTTGCTTCAGTTTACAGGTCATAGTCCATCATCATGCAGGGAAGTTGGGGAAGAATTCAAGGAAGGAATGTAGAGGCAGGAAATGAAGCAGTAAACACATTAGAGCATGGCTTACTGGCTTGCTAAGGTTGATGTAACTATAATTATGTTATAAGCTCAAAACTAAAAACATATATTTTAATTGAAATAGAATTACATCACTTCCCCTTCCCTTTCTTCCTTCCAATGCCTCTCATATCCCCTCCTTCAAACCCCTCCCATCTTCACTCCCCACTCTCAAGTTGATAGCCTCTTTTTCTTTCTTCTTTTTACACACATAGATGTGTATGCATGTGTATGGTTTTCTTGTTGGTATATAAATGGTTTCAAGGCTGACCATCTGCACTAGATAACCATTAAGGGGACTCATTGCTGGGAGAGGCTAATTCTCCTTCTCTTAACCATCATTAGTTGCCTGTGAGCTGGGCCCAGTGAGCTGGGCCCTCTGGCATCAATAATTAATCAGGAAAATCCCCAATATACTTGCCTATAGGTGGAACAATTTGGTGAAAGCGTTTTCTCAGCTGAGGTTCCCCCTTCCCAGAAAACTCTAGCTAGTCTCTAGTTGAAAAAACAAAATGAAACAAAACAAAACCAAGTAACAACAACCATAACCAATACCAAATTACCAATTTTATCATAGCACTGCCAAATGGACTGTTATTAAAAAAATTGGCAAGGATGACTCCACCTTAGACTGCTAGCAATAGTGGAGAGGGTGCCTGAACTGGCTCAACTGGGTAATCAGATTAGTCAATACCTTAACTGTCATCGTAGAGCCTTTCTGCAGTAACCAATGGAAGCAGATGCAGAGATCCACAGCCAAACACCAAGCCGAGCTCCTAGGAGTTCAGTCGAAGAGAGAGAAGAGAAATTTTATGAGCAAGGGGCATCAAGATCATGATGGGGAAACCTACAGAGACAACCAAACCAAACTAGTGGGAACTCATGAAATTTAGACCAATACCTGTGGAGCCTCCATGGGACGGGACTAGGCTCCTCTACATAAGTGAGACAGTTGTGTAGCTTGATCTGCTTAAGGGGCTCCCTGGCAGTAGGATCAGGATTCATCCCTGGTGCGTAAGCTGACTTTTTGGAGCCTACAACCTATGGTGCGACACTTCGCACAGTCTTGAGGTGGGGCGAGGGGCTTGGACCTGCCTCTACTGAATGTACCAGTCTCTGCTGACTCCCTATGGGAGGCCTTACTTTCTTGTAGGAGGGAATGAGGGATAGGTTGAGGGGGAAGGCTGCAGGGGTGGGAGGAGGGAAAAGGGGGATCTGTGATTGGTATGTAAAATAAATAAAAATTTCCTAAAAAAAAAAAAAAAAAAGAAAAAAGAAAAAAAATTGGCACGGACAATAAAATTCAGAGTTTTCAATCCCAGTCCCAATGATACATCAACAAAACACTCCTGAACTGAAGGAAGGGTTAAGTGAGTGCTGAGTTGGCAGATAATGCTTTATTTCTAGCACCCATCAGTTTTCTCCAGTAGTTTATCACAAAGCCACTAATCAGAAGCAGTGATTAGTTTACAATCAACTCTGGTAGATGCCTTGGAGTGGCAAGATGGTAACAAGGACCCTCTTTGTAAGTGAAGGGTGGGAGGAGTAGTTCTCCCATGGAGATTTCAGCGTTCACACACAGCTCAAATAGTGTTTTTAATACTGCCTGTTTAATTATGTTCTTCAGATAGTATTTAGCATCCTTTGAGTTAGGGTCACCTTGGAAACAATTCTCACGTATCCCTTCATGCTTGACAACCAAAGGCTCTTAGATGCTTTATTCTTGACCTGATTTTCAAGGGTGTTTGTTCAGGAAATTATGTTGGAAGATAACAAAGATGAAGTTCAGATTTGTTTGCTCTCCAGTATAATCAAGATACTATTTCCCTCTGAGGCTTATGGTTTATTTCAAACAAATCAAGCTCCCTTAGCTTGGGATTTCTCCTACACAGTTATCCTGCTCCTTTCCTGTTGCTCTGTAAGAACTTTGAGTTGATAAATGGAGATAAAATGAACACACTCTGCGTCTGCAATAATAAATTGCTACTGCCTGGAGTAATTGCTTATTGTCTGTGACCCCAAAATCCAATGGCTTTTATGGGGCTGGAATTGAGAACACTGTGGCAGGTGAATGTGTTGACTACATATGGGTTAATATTTCAGATCAAACAGCCCTTGACAGATCCTCACACTGAGATATTGAAAAGGAGTAGTGAGTTCACAATGGCTACAGTTTCCATATTCTTAAAAAAATTATCTATTTTATGGGTGTCTATGTACACCATATACATGCAGGAGCCTGCAAAAGTCAGAAGAGGGCATTGTATTCCCCTGGAGCTAGAGTTGCAGGTAGTGGTGAGCCACTGTGTGTGTGCTGAAGCCAAACTCAGGTCCTCTACATGAGCAGGAAGCACTCCTAACAACTAATCTATCTCTTCAGCTTCCCTATATTCTTTCTGAGTAAATATCATAAAGTGATTTCCCCTTCCTGATGGTGGCTGCTTGAGGACCTAGATTTATGACCACAATGGCTATATTTAACCAGATGTGGATTAACAGAGATTATGACAGGACTAAATATTATAAAGTGCTGTAAGATGAATTGCTAAATGGTATTGTTAATTACAAAAAAAAACAAAACAAAACAACAGAGCCAGATATTTGGGTGAAAACTGAGAGATCAGAGAAACAGAACAAGCCACAATCAACCTCACCTCACAAACTCCTCAGGTGATCCTGTTTCCTAACTAAAAGCCTCTGAGTCCTCACCCAGAAGGGATCTCAGCTGAACTGCTGAAAAGCCTTCTAATTCCTGGTCCTCACCCCTTATATACCTTTCTGCTTCCTGCCATCACTTCCTGGAATTAAAGGCATGTGTCCTTCCCAAGCAAAGACATGAGATTTTTAAGTGCTGGGATTAAAGGTGTGTGCCACCATGCCTGGCTGTTTCCAGTGTGGCCTTGAACTCACAGAGATCCAGACGGATCTCTGCCTCCTGAGTGATAGGATTAAAGGCATGTGTGTCACCACTGTCTGGCCTCTATGTCTAATCTAGTGGCTGTTCTTTTCTCCGATCCCCAGATGAGTTTTATTGGGGTACACAACATATCAACCACAAAGGTCCATCTCACTTAATATAATTCCTCTTTTGGGATCATGATTGCTAAGATACAGAGTGGACATTAATTATTGGAGACAGCACGGAAGTCAACAGATAAATAGCTAAACATCAGAATGATAAGGCATACCTATGCATCTTAGTCACATTTTTTTAAATAAGTCAAGCTCCTTACTGCTACAGTTCATGGACATCTGGGAAAACTACTAACTTCTGAGCAGTCATGTATGTCTTTGCAGGGTGTGTGATTTTCCTTGGTTCTCCAAGCATATTTGTCTTATCTTTATGTGAGTCTATGTGACCAGGATACACTTCTAGGTTTTGTAACCAGAAAATGACAAGCTGGCAAAAGGGAAAGGGATAATAACCTCTCTGAAAGAAACCTGGACAGGAACTTATCTGACACAATGTTTAACTAAATCATGCTTCTAGTATTTCCTGGATGAAAGGTTTTAGAAATCTTTATCTGAAAATAAGGTATTAAATTTTGCAGCAAGAGATGCTGGTACAACATGATTCTAAACAGCTAAACTTTTTTGGGTACTATACTGGCATCATCTCAGAATAACTGATCATAATGTGATGTGGATTTTTTTTAATCTGTTATGCTATAACACCTGTCTAGGAGCTGGAAGTGATGTCCCAAAAGGTTAATCAAGTAATATAGAACAACCTCAAAAGTCTTTGAAGAGATCTTTAGGAAGGCAAAGTGTTCATTGGTTTATTTGACTGACCACTTTAAATGATCAACTTAGAGTAAAAAGAATGGAATTTAGCAATAGCTCTGGTTTTAGTCATTTGCATTGTTTTAGGGAATCATTTCTCATAGTAAACTCTACTATAAATAAATGAATGACTGCCAACAGTAGGTAATAACCTCAAGGCCTAGAATTCCCATGTTAAAATGGACATTGAACAGCACTAATGGGAAAGAAAGCTGGATTGACTGGTGGTTGGCTTAGGTAAATAAATATCAATTCAAATTTGAGAGCATGCCACTATATCCAGAGGTGCTCAGATGGTCATGCACAAGACCACATGTTTGAGGAGAAAAATAATTTCATTGTTTCAGTGTCCAGTGTAATGTTTAGTTGATGCAGAATGAAAGAATAAAATTAACAACTCCATTATTTTTCACTAAAATAAGTAATTAATGTGTGTGTACCTATCCTTGACTTTCATTGATGTAGAATCATGGTGAAGCTTACTGTAGCCTGGGGTTGTAGTTTTGACTCTCTCTATAGTAATAAGAGGTAGCCTTCACTTCTTGCTTGTGGCCTGACTACTGTCTCTTATCTTTGCAGCTGGCATTTTAATTGCTATAGCTAAGTCTGTTCTACTGGTTTGTTTAATGTCATTAATGCCCCAACTTTACTTTGGGTTTCCTAATGCTTAAAATCTCTGGATCCTAGAAAATATCTGATAACTCACTTGGCCAGCTAAAGCTGTAGCCATGCTGCCTTACGTAGGACCAACTTTTTGTCTTTCTTTTAACCACATTATCTGGATGTGGAGGAATTTCATGACTCAAGCCTTCTGTATGTCCACTGCCAATGATACCCTTTACACTCTGTTTTGCGTGCTTTGGAAAGCCCACAGTTACAGTGTGGAGGTGTTCTCCTAGATCCTTAGATGTGAAACCACATGAATTAGTCATCTTTCTCCTTCAGTGTTAGTTACCTTTCTCCTCCATATTTCTAAGACTTCAATTTTGTCACTTCTTTTCTTCTGCTCCTACTTCTGGGCCTCGAGTTTGGCTCTGTGTTGGTACAGCTGTGGGAACAGAGGGAACTCTTCTGAAGTTCTGTAGGAAGACAGGAGAAGCAGAGTGGGGTATTTCAAATGTCAGAAGTGAATGTGGAATCTTGATTTTGAGTCTTTGATACCCTTGGTTGTATAAACTTGGATAAGTCATTTCAATTTCTACTTTAGCTTCCATATTTTTAAGTTGAAGAAAATACCACAAAATTGTAAAGTTTCAATGAGACATAATGTGCCAACTACTCAAAATGTACTGAGCACATAAGGCTCTGGAGTCAGTTATCTGTTGGCATTACTTTTCTCCTATTTTCCGCACAACATGTCCTGTTTCTATTTGTACAAGGATACTACTTCATAATAAGTAGAATTCTCTCTAACAACTTTTCATGTAAATCCTTATAACAGGTTGTCCTGGCTTAGTAATTAAGGGATCACATTTTTTGAAAAATAAAAAAAAAATAATTAGAGATTCAAAAATAACCAATGCGTTCAATGTTTACTTAATATCTAACCTAACCATAAGTATCATGATTCAAATGAATAAAAACTTCCATGGGTTAATATGATCAGAAGCATATCTGATATTTCTGTAACATATTCTGAGTAATTTTGAATTAAATTAGTCTTTTAATATATTGGGTAGGAAATTTGTATCTTCTTTTACCTACTTTCCCAAGTTTAGGAAGGGAACTCTTGCTCCTACCTCTGCCTTCTCAGTTCATCCATTTTTTATACTCCTATCTGAAAGAAGAAAACATTATTAGTTTACTCATTTGTGCCACATTACATCAGGATTACTGTGCCTTTAAAACAGGAACTTATCTCATATATAAACTTGCCTGGCATTATAGAAGTCATATCTAGTGCTGCTTCATCAGGTTTGTGATCAGTAGATAAGACACTTCTATTATAGACACAGTCATTTCAAGCGCACAGAGAGTAGATCCAGTTTCCTCTGCCAAACTAGCCTTCCACATGCCACTGAGTGTGGAACAGGTCTTAAGCAGACAGGTGCTGTCACAAGAAAGCTATCAGTCAGACTCCGGAGAAGCTGCAAGCCAGCAGAGGCAAAGGAGAAACCACATGTCTACTCCATTTTCATGCTTCTTTAAGGAGTCTTAATTCTAACTCATTTTTATTAGAAATGGTTCATGGCACCTACAGTTTTAATATTCTGAAATTTTAAATATGATCTCCTTCTACCAGTGTGGCATCTGGCCCTGGGATGATGGTCTGAAGGGAAGTTCTCAAAAAAAATGAATATATATATATATATATATATATATATATATATATATCCAACTGTATAGAATTTTTCTCCTGTTTTGAGTTCCAAGTATAATTTCTTATGATAATGTTTTTTCTCTAAGTCTATGCTTTTTTTAACCAATCTGAATGTAAATCATGTTATATTAAAGCTAATGGTGGGTTTCAGAATTACATCACACTGGAACCCTGCATGTTCTCCACAGGTTCCACTTTCTTCCCTCCTCTATCCATGACCCCATGACATCTGAGGACCCGTGTCTAACTCTGATCTCACATTCTACTGGTGGCAAGGCAACATTTCTCCTCTGCATCCTGGACTGTCAAAGCCATCTGAAGATCTGAGCTGAGACTTTGGCACACTCCAGGGTAACCGTCCTTCTCTCTGTTCCTTCTGGGATTCTAACTCTGTCAGCTGAAGACCTGTACTGAGCATCTGTGTGCCCCACTGTTAACCAAATTTCTGCCTTTCTAGCACTCCGGTCCAACCATGTGAAGGACTGCATCTAGAATATGCTACCTTTACCAGTGTTTGTTCATGAGGTCAGAAGTTACACCATGCCCTGTTTGGACTAGGACCACATTTGATACTGATATCCCACCTCAGCACAGAGTGGACGCAATACTGAGCATCAGTCACCACGAAGTTGATCCAAAAATCTAACAAGTTGAGATAACAGCAAATAGCAGTTGAAACGTCTAACCAACAACAGTAAGCTTATTATGATCAATCCACGTGAGTCTATTAAATGGGTAACAGAATTTATTAAGATAAAAATTGAGGCCGGGCAGTGGTGGCGCACGCCTTTAATCCCAGCACTCGGGAGGCAGAGCCAGGCAGATCTCTGTGAGTTCGAGGCCAGCCTGGGCTACCAAGTGAGTTCCAGAAAAGGCGCAAAGCTACACGGAAACCCTATCTCGAAAAAAGCAAAAAAATAAAAAGAAAAAATATTGAGAAAATATACTCACAAATACAGAACAGAGTAGACAGCTGAAGTTGTTCTCTGATCTGACCAGGAGTGAATCCACTCTGCATTCTTATTTTTAAAAATAAGAATATTATAAATCTTAATGCAAACTATATATAATAAGAATGATTATCAAGTATTGTCAAGGGAAAACAAAGGGTAATAACATAAACTAAAATGGAACTACAACCAAGAACAACATCAAACAAGAAAGACATGCTAAATGTCCAGAAATGTCCAGAACATTACTCCAATAGCTGTCCTATCCTAAAGATTCTATATATACATTCTAGCCAAGATACGAGAAGATTGTAACTGTAACTATCTAGTCTTCAACTCCATCAAAGACCTGAGAAGGAACATAATAATACTCAAGGAAACAGAAAATGCAAGCAAGCAATTTCCTAAATTATTGTGAGAATAGACAGAGACAGCTGGCAGTCTGGATAGTCACCCAAAATTTCTCAGCATTATTAGGGCATCCAATTTGGCTATAGACCTAGAATACCTGACAGACCATTTTCAGAAGCAGGAATTTTGAAAGACCATCTTGCCCTATCTTGGCAAGGTTCAGTAGTCACTCTTCCTTATGTCCTGCTTATCCAGAAAGGACAGTGTTCATACCGTCAGCAGTCAAGGCAAGGGCAGTTCTTTGCCCAGCAGGCCAATTTGTGCCAAGAAGAAGACAAACTTCCAAATGGAAATGTCTTAGATGTCCAACGTTCTCTCAGGATCAGACCAGTGCTGCCAGGAGCAATCATGTCTCATGTCAACAGAATTCTAAGTTATCAAAACATTGAAATGGCATATTCTCTAGGTCTATGAAGTGTTTGAAGATTACCTATCCATTTGGCATATGTTTCTGTAAATCTGGAGAATCTAACTAACATATCTGTAGAAATGACAAGCATGGGTGACTATTGTTCTGTAAGTCTTATCTACCTAAAATAACTTAAGGACCAAAGCTTTACATAAACAATGTAAACAATCTGTAAGCAGATGTACCATATAAAGACAATGACCTCAAAATTGTGACAATATACAAAATATCTTAAACAGAGGTAGAAATGTGATGGAGGAATGTCATTCTGTATGCTATGAATGTGTTGCTCTGATTGGTTAATAAATAAAACGCTGATTGGCCAGTAGCCAGGCAGGAAGTATAGGCAGAATAAGCAGACAAGGAGAATTCTGGGAACAGGAAGGCTGGGTCAGGAGATGCCAGCCCACTGTCCAGGGAACAGCATGTAATACCATACATGTAAAGCCACACAACATGTGGTGACATATAGATGAACAGAAATGAGTTGAGTTTAAATGTAAGAGCTAGTCAGTGGTAGGTAGGCCTGAGATAATGACTGAACAGTTTTAATTAATATAAGCTTCTAAGTGATTATTTTATAAGTGGCTGCAGGGTCTGTGGGGCTGGGCAGGACCAGAGAAAACTTCAGCTATAGAAATGTACAGTACAATATGCAATATGACAATATCCTTAATATGTATCAATATACAAAATATCCTAAACAAAAGTAGAACATATATACAGTATGATAAATATAATGTTACACTTTTATCAATATACAAAATATTTCAAATAGAAGTAGAAATATGTGCACAATACAACAAATATAGTTTTGTATATGTATCAATACACAAGTCATCTTAAATAGGAATATAAGAATAGTTTACATTTGTATCAATATACAAGAATCCATATCAGTGCAAATTATCTAAGGCTGATATTTTACTGAATTAGTTTACTAGTAAATATAATACTGTACCTTAATATCCTATACCTATCTATTCCCCCTTTTTCTTTTCTAAAGGAGAATACTGAGTCTAAATTATATTGTTCCACTCCCAACTCTATAACCATCCATCCATAACCCTGAGAAAAATGAAAGCTTTGGGAGAGGGACATGCATCATTTTCTTAGAATTACTGCCTGCTGTTAAGAGGGTTACAGTATCTCTGTGGGGTCCTGTAAGAAAGCTTAGATTGTTAGGTCTCAATAGGACTAGCCATAGAGTCTGTAGCCAGTCTCAGCAATGGATAAGATGGTCTGAGATTCTGGCTGGAAGTGTAGTATGATGGACCATCTCATCTTGGAACCTTGCTTATTTCATGCTTGTGTTTTCTTTCTCTTCACTATGGCATTTAAAACCTGCATAAGGTCACTCAGTATCTCAGGAAGCAGCATTAGTGGGACTTAGCAGGTTGAGGAAAGAAAAGAGAGAACATAAGATGGAAAAGAGCCATGTTGAGGAATGTCAGGGAGGAGGGTAAGATACAAATTGAGGAAAAACACTCACAAATACAGAATGGAGTAGACAGCTGAAGTCATCCTTTGATCTGACCAGGTGTGAATCCACTCTGCAGGCAGGAGCATGGAGAAGGGGCATGTGACTCTTCTCCAAGTTTTTATAAGATGTCATGTACAACAGTAGGAAGCACCACCTTTTGAGGCCATGTAGTTTGAAGATTTCATGTGTCCTGGCCTGCTAGTGGTCAGGACAAATCTCTCCCACTTGAGTCACTCAAGTAAACATACAGAGGCTTATATTAATTATAACTGCATGGCCATGGCTCAGACCTTTTGCTAACTTGCTCTTATATCTTAAATTAGCCCATAACTATTAATCTATGTATTGCCCCAAGTTCTATGGCTTTACCTGTGTCCCATTACATGTTGCTTGCTGGTGTCTCTCTCGGCCTTCTTCCTGTCTCTCTCTTTGAATTTCCTGCCTGCCTCTAAGCTGCCTTGACATAGGCCAAATGACGTTATGTATCAACCAATCAGAGCAACACATATTTGCAGCATACTGAAAGACATTTCCCCCATCACTTCCCCTTTTCTGTCTAAACAAAAGGAAGGTTTTTAACTTTAACCTATTAAAATTACATATAACAAAACAGTTATCAAGCAAGAATTACAGTTACAATATCTAGTCTATTTGTATTCCATAAAATTAAAGAAATAATTTTTATCCTTTATTTGTGAGTCTAAAGTTTCATATCTAATTTACCTTTCATCATAACCAAGGAAAATTATAATTATAACTATCTAGTCTTCAACTACATCAAAGACTCCAGAAGGATATAATATTATCTAAGTAAACAGGAAGAGCATTGTAAGCAATTTCCAAAAAATCTAGAATTACAGAGACAGCTTGCTGCCTGCACAGTCACCTAAAGTTCTTCTGCAATGTTGGGGCCTCCATTTTCAGCCCATAGGTCTAGAGTCTCTCAGTCATTTCTCTCTGTTTCCTGTAGAATGTCTGGCAGTTTATTCTGCAAAGCAGGAACCTGAAGGACCATCTTGCCTTGCAAAGATCAGTGGTCACCTTTTTATGGGTCCTGCATGTCCAATCCATAAAGCATTTTGTCAAGCAGTCCAGGCAAGAACAGTTTTTGGCCCAAATGGCTTTTTTTGCCAAGAAGAAGATAAACTCCATATAGAGTGTCTTTAATGCCCATCTTTCTCTTTGAAGTAAATTGGTGCTGTCAGGAGCAGACATGTCTCACTGTCCAGGAAGTCTAAGTTTTTAAAACATTTTAAATGCCATATTCTGTAGGGCTTTGAAGTGTTTGAAGATTACCTACCTAATTGAAATATATCTATGTATACCTAGAAAATGTAGCTAACGTGACTACAAGTTTGATTATTATAGATGACTAATTATTAATCTGTTTCTCAACTATACACTACAATTTCAAATGAGTTGCACAAACCAAATACTTTAAACAAGAGTAGAAATGTATGTACAGTATAACAAAATTAACTTTAAATTTGTATCAATAAACTAAAATCTATAGCAATGTAAAATATTTGTCTTATATTTCTATATCATATCCCCCTTTCTTCTTTTAGAAAAAAGATTGACTATGACCAATAACAATTTGTAACCAACAACCTAAACAAAGACAAACATCTATAATCCATTTTTGGGGAATGTGGGCATAGTTTTCTAGGCTATTTTCTGCTGATAGAGAGCACTGATAATCTTATGGGGACACAAAGAAAATTTTAGGATTATGGTCAAGTCCTGACTGGAGTAGTGTGTGAGGCTGTATTCTCTGAGCCACTTACCTTGAAGTTGATTTTGGATGTTGGATGATCTGGGCTATGGTATCATTTGAGACCTTTCAGGGGATTTTGGCTGGTTAAACCATATTAGCCTGGAAGCAATCCACAGGTTTTCATCTTCTGTGGAAACAAAAGCAGAACCTCTTTTCCAAAGCCAAGTATCCTTAGAAATAGATTTTGAAATCAAGATATCTTTAATATATATATATATATATATATAGATAGATAGATAGATAGATAGATAGATAGATAGATTTAACTCAGCAGCTTTTACAAGCAAATGTCTCTCTGCAATTAAAAATCCCAAAGACAATATAATTCAGACTCTCTATGTAATATCCATCTTTATGTGGCTTATTTTTTATATTACCTTTACTGTCTCTTTAAAGACTTTATTTTTTAAAACTTTCTATTTTGTTATATAATTGTCTATATTCATTTTCTTTTCTCTTCCAAGCCTACGTACACTTTTACACACATGGTAAACCATTTAAAGTCTTATTCCATCTGAATCTACTGCAGTGGTTAGTACTGAAGCAGCTGCCTTGGCTGCTGACCCCGCCCATCTCAGCTCAACATGGTGGAGATAATTCACCACCAGCACTGGGAACCGTGCTGTCCACTGACTCTGGGAGGCAGCGAGTCTATGTTTCTATCAAAGCATCGTGCAGCCCAGAAACCTCTTTTTTATTTTTGTCTCTACTAGCAAAGGCTAAATCCACCACACAGCATAATGTGGGGCTTGGAGACGCCTCTGTGTACTGCAGCGGGAATCTGCCATGATGCAGGTCAAGCATGCACACCACAAACCAGTTATAGAGTAGCTCAAGCCCACAGGCTGTGGCTGGCCTGAGAGAGACAACTAGGAAGCTGTTTTTAGCTCTTTTTTTTTTTCAAGCTTTCTCAGGTTTTAGGTGGAAACTCTTGCCTCACATTTTTGGTGTGATTTGTAGTTGGAAGATTTCCTGTGTCCCAGCCTGCCGGAGATCAAGACAAATCTCTCCCACTTGAGTACCCCAAGTAAACACACAGAGGCTTATATGAATTATAACTGCATGGCCAGGGCTCAAGCCTTTTGCTAGCTAGCTCTTATATCTTAAATTAACCCATAACTATTAATCTATGTATTGCCACATGTTCTGTGGCTTTACCTGCGCCCCATTACACATTGCTCCTTGGGTAGCAGGATGGCATAGCTCCCTGCCTTCTTCCTATCTTTCTCTTTGAATTTCCTGCCTGCCTCTAAGCTGCCTTGCCACAGGCTAAATGGCTTTATTTATCAACCAATCAGAGCAACACATATTTGCAGCGTGCAGAAAGACATATAGCCCAGGGCCCTGGGCTGAGCAAATATCACCACATGGGCCAAATATACATAACAAAATACATAACCAGTGACTTAACTCTGTATGTTCGGGTCCCACCACAAAAACATAGACATGTAAAAGCGTGACAGTGTGTCTCCTTCAAAAATCAATTCTCCCAAAGTAATGGTTCTTGAGTAGAGCCACTTGGGTGACACTCAAAGTGACAAAACACCAATTATTAATTAATTCAAGGAACTCAGAGAGGACAGGAATAAATGCCACAGTGAAGAGAAAGAAAACACACACATGAAACAAGGAAGACCATTCAGGAAATGAAAATACAATTTAATAAAAAGATAGAAATTCTGTAGATTTACATCATACTCCGACTGTATGGCATGAATTCTAAACTTTGCTAATGTTGCTATTCATTTCTTTTCATGTTTATCTATCTTGACTCAAACCAATATGAATTATTGTAGTTTTCATTGTTACAAAACCTTCCCATAGTCTCCCTACTGACAACATGAGCACTAATCTGCCTCAGTGCCTAACACAGTACTGAATACATAGAACTTTTTCTTAATTGGGTCCATATAGATGTTCCACTTAGAGCCAAGTACTCAGTAGTCACTTATTCTCAGAATTTTCATCAGTTAGGAGTCTCTGCACCAACTGCTGCCCATGGTGGAAAAATGTTTCTTTACCAAGGCTTAGAACAACCTCAATCTATGGCTCAAATAAGCCTCACAGGACATTTTATAAGAACAGGCAGAACGAATGTAATAGCCCGAGAATGGAGATGAGTGTTGCGAAATGTTACTTCCCAGACATGACACAATTGTTGCACTCATGATGTTACAGAAGCTGTGTTTACCTGCACAAGACCTGTGTAAGATCAGTCAGTATTCCAGGTAGCAGCACTAGTGGGACTTAGCAGGTTGAAGAGAGAGAGAGAGAAAGAGAGAGAGAGAGAGAGAGAGAGAGAGAGAGA
>CABHPP010149102.1:2720-28695 GCA_902168425.1 Peromyscus attwateri | reverse complement strand
TTTTTTTTTTTTCTTTTCCCGAGACAGAGTTTCTCTGTGTAGCTTTGCGCCTTTCCTGGAACTCACTCTGTATCCCAGGCGGGCCTCGAACTCACAGAGATCTGCCTGCCTCTGCCTTCCGAGTGCTGGGAATAAAGGCATGCGCCACCACCACCCGGCCAAAAGCTGTACTTTCTACTGAATTGTTCCTGATTAGAGGCTACAGAGAAAGCCTTGTAGGTAGGATGCTCCCTGTTCTTACGGTAGAGCCTCTTGGGCTGGATTAAGGGAACAGTCTGATTTTGTCTGGGCGGCCAGTGCTCCTGACAGACCCGGCCACTTTGCTGGTTGGTGTCCCCTGGTGCCTAGCTGGCTTCTTTGAATCTTTGCAACAGGCTTTTGGAGTTTCCATCAACCTGATGGTTGAGAACAGAGAACAGGTGTTAGCTCTTGGTTTGCGTCTGTCCCACCCAAGGGTCATATCTACATTTACTTGTGCATGAAGCACACTAGCTAATATTCATTTTCCAAAGAGAGGCCAGTGCATGACACTTGCCCTACTCTTTGCTTTTTCCTTCTCCACTTCTGGACTCTTCATAGGAACTGAATTAGTGTGTGTTAAAGCTTGCACGTGCTTCTTCCCGATTTGCCGCTTTGACACTGCCTCTACTTACATGAAATCTTGGACAATATTTAGGGAGGGTTTCCCAAGCCCAGATCATAAAGTAATCACGCACTTTTCTCTTCTCATACTTGCAGGACTTTATGCTTTATTTCTGGTCACTGATCTGCTTGGAGTTTGCCCTGCAGTGCACCATGTCAATCAGGGACCCTCAGCGAAGCCTGTGTTGCTCTGGCTGGAAGTGCTATGTTACTTAAACTCCTTCATGGTGTGGATGTGTTGTTGACCTTCTAGCCTCTTCCACCTTTGGTTTCCTTTTGTATTAGTGCTACACTACTAGGTATGAACTCTTCAGAGTGTGTGTGTGTGTGTAAGATTTCATTTCTTTTATGTGTGTGAGTGTTTGCCTACGTGTGTCTATATGTGTGCCATGTGTATGCAGGAGCCCCAGGAAGCCAATTTGTGGAACCCCCTGTAGCTACAGTTACAGGTGGTTGTCAGCTGCCATCTGGGTGCTGGGAACCACATCCTGCCTGGTCCTCTGCAAGAACAGCAAATGCTGAGTCATCGATCCAACTCCTTTTAATGTTACATGGCAGTTTTGTTTGGTTTTTTATTTTTGTTTGTGGTGCGGGGGATTAGACCCAGGACTTTATGCATGCTAGGGAACACTCTACCACTGAGCTACATGCTCATCCCACTTCAGAGTTTTAAACATGTGCTGGAAAGAGCCCCACACCCCTGCCATTGCTAATGGTTTCCAGGGCTCTCCTGACTCTTCCTATTTATGTTTTCATTTTTTTTTTCATAGGGACTTAGAGTAAATTTACCTGTGGCCCAGAGGAGGGGAGAGGCCTCAGCTCTCCAGAGGCTACCTTTCTCTGTTGTCTGAGTCTTGTCTCTGTAAGGAATATTGATTTCTCCAACTTTGTTTTATGTTTTGTTCCCCCAGGAATGAATTCTTGTGGTGTTTTCCTGGTCCCTTGCCTTGGGTTTATCAGAGCTGTGGTTTGCAAAGGAGACAGCCTGCCTCTTTCTTTCTGGTTATCGTGTGTGTGTGTGTGTGTGTGTGTGTGTGTGTGTGTGTGTGTGTGTTGGGGGGGGGCACTCCCACAGGATGTTAAATGGGATGCGTGGTTACCTAGTCTCATTCCTAACTGTGGTGGGAATGCCAAACTCTGTGCCACAGTTTGTCCCTACAGGTGAGGGAATAGAGCGCTTCCTCCTGTGTGTGTGCGTGGGGGGTAGTCATGGGATTTTCCCTTTGGAAACTTTTGAAGTATGCCCATGTAGAGCTTGGGGCTCAGGGAGCAGTTACATTTTTTTTCTGTTGAATGAATCTGCAGAGGTTTCTTGTACTTACTTACTTAATTTTTCTAGGTCATGGATGTAGGGGGCCCAAAACAGCTTGACCACACAGTTGCCATGACAGGCTTACTGGCAGGCAACACCCAGTGCCCCGGCCAGAGGGGTCCTCAACGGGGACCTGAAGGGAGGGCCGGCAAATGAGAGGGACAAGAGACACAAAGAATGAGAGCAAGACAGGATGCCTGATCAAACTCCAAAATTTTATTTTCCTCTCAAGGCATATATAGGTAGGCAAAGGGGGTTGCAAGCAGGAAGGGACTTAATTATGGGGGTTGCAAGCAGGAAGAGACTTAATTATGGGCTGTTTGGCCAGCAGGGAATGTTGCTCTGGGGGTTATCTATCTACTCTTGTCTAACTGCCTGATTGCTTAACTGCAGCTCATTCACCTGATATCTGAGAAGAGGTTCTGATATTTGTGAGAAGAGGTTCTGGTGCTATGGAGACTTAAGCAAGGCCTAGATCTAAGAAAAGAGGAGAGAAGCCCAAATATGGCAGCATGTGTGTCAAAGGTCACTTAGGCTTATGGCTCCCGTCAACCCAGATCCAGGAAAAGCCATAAGCTGACCTCACCCAGGGAGGGCCAGCATCTAAGGGGAAGTACCTGACATTCCAAACACTCCAACTGTTAGATAATATTAGATAAGATAGCCAGATGTCCCTGAACTTACCACACACCTATCCCCCTTTTGCCAAGATACCCCTAGATAAATGTCAGCTAATCAGAGTCCTGAACCCTGGAAATCCCCTCATCTTCAACCTCTCTTATGATTAAACAAAACAAAACAAAACAAAAAACCCAACCCCACCTGGGCTTGGTGCTCTCTGCTCTCACTGCTGCATAGGACAGACGGAGAGTCCAAGCTCGAGCTTGAATAAAGGCTCTTTGCTTTTACATACAGACTTGATGTCTCCATGGTGGTCTTTGAGGGGTCCCTGAAGTCTGGGCATAACAATGGATGCCTGTCTTTTCATTTAGGGTCCTAAATGAGTACTTGGGTCTGAACAACAGCAGTTGCTCTCATGTTCTCTTTGTATTTTCAGGAAGAGAAAAGCTGTCATCTCTGTCTCTGGAACTGTCCCTGGGCTCCAGGACCTCTGCAGGTGACTCTGCACTCCTGCCTGGGCTCTTCCTGAATCCGCCATTGGCTAGTTGGTATACTCTGCATCTCCTGACCTCGGGGGCTGGGTTCAACAGTGGCTGCCATGTCCTGCAGTGCATCATCTGTTCCACTGCGGTTCTGCTGTGTGAAGAACAGATACAGTGTGCTATTCTTGCCTCACTTTAGTCTGTATTGTGCAATAGAAGGTCATGATCCTTATTATTTTTTTAAATCAACTTCATAATTCAAAAGTTACACACAATAAAATGAGCCTAGGGCTGGAGAGATGGCTCAGCAGTTAAGGGCACTGGCTGCTCTTCCAGAGGCCCTGAGTTCAATTCCCAACAACCCCATGGTGGCTCACAACCATCCATAATGAGATCTGGTGCCCTCTTCTGGCCTGTAGGCAAACATGCAGGCAGAACACTATACATAATAAATAAATAAATCTTTAAAAAATAAAATAAAATAAATTGAGCCCATTTCAGAAGTGCCTTTGGATAGTTTTAGACAAGCCCAGAAGCTTTGTGACACCCACAAAAATCAGTAAGTATTTCATAACCCTGGAAGAAACCTGTCCCCTTCCTAAGTGTCCTCCCACAAGCCAGCTAGCCGGACCTCTGATGCTTTAGGTGAGCCCAGCCTGCTCAGAGAGAGCTGAATCTTAGAAGAGGCGCACAGTGTGCATTCTTCAGCCTGGATTCTGCCACCTAACAGAGCAGGGTCCCCAGGTCCAGCCGATGCTACAAGTGGCAGGTCCTTCTCCTCTCGTTGCCTAGTTGTTTGTCCCTACAGGTGAGGGAATAGAGCAGTTGTCCCTGTGTCCTGGTTTGTCTGATGTAAACTCTTCTGAGCGGGTCTTGGTTTAGACCAATGTTTCCATTCTCTTGGAAAAATATACTAGAGAAAAAAACTGCTGGATTGTACCAGTGTGGGATGTTTCCTTTTAATACTTAAGGCGTTGGGGCTAGGTATGGTGGCACACGCCTTTAATGTCAGCACTCAGGAGGCAGAGGCAGGTGGAGCTTTGTGAGTAAAAGGCCAGCCTCGTCTATAAAGTGAGTTCCAGGATGGCCAGAGCTACATAATGAGACATTGTCTCAATAAGTAAAGGAAGAAGAAGAGGAAGCAGCTACCACTGAGTGTGTGTCTGTGTGTAGAGATGGCTCAGAGGTTAGGAGCACTTGCTGCTCTTGCAGAGGCCCCAAGTTCAGTTCCCAGTACCCACACATCTGCTCACAACAGCCTGTCACTCTAGTTCCAGAGGATTTGACACCCTCTTCTGACCTCCCCAGCACAAGGACCAAAATGCCAGAGTTCTTCTATCTTGTAAAACTTTTATGCTAATCATTTTATTTATTTATTCATTTTTATTTTATGTGCATTGGTGTTTTCCTTGCATGTATGTTTGTGTGAGGGTGTCAGAAGCCCTGGAACTGGAGTTACAGACAGTTGTGAGCTGCCATGTGGGTGCTAGGAATTGGAACCCGGGTCCTCTGGGAGAACAGCTCTTAACTGCTGAGCCATCTCTCCAGCCCCTCTTATGCAAATCTTTTAATCTTCCCCACCCCCACCTGGTAAATTTTTTATTGACACAAAGGTCACTTAATGACCAGGAGGCAGCCAGCCCCTCCTTATTTCTTTCATTTTCTATGATGATTTTAATTAGTCAATTGGGACAGATTGTGAGGTCAGCAACATTCTTTAATTTTTAAAATTTTATTACTATTTTAATTATACATGTGTATATATGTCTGTGTATGTGGGTGGAGGTGCTCAAGAAGGCCAGAGGTGTTGCGTCTCCCTGGAGTTACAGGTGGTTATAAGCCTCCTGGTGTGGATACTGGAAATGGAACTTAGGTCCTCTGAAAGAGTGGTATGTTCCCTTAACTGCTGAGCCATCTTTCTGGCCTCAAGAATATTCTTTTCAAACGTAGACATGCAGGCAAAACACCTGTACACATAAAATTAAGAAAAAAGAAGAAGCCGTTTCCCAAAATGAGAGGTGCATTTGACACTGGCCTCTCAATGCCGGGCTTGCTAATCCCAGTCATGAGCAGGTGGGTGGGTTTGGGCTTCAGTTTTCCTTCCGCTGATGACTAGTGGGGTAGAACACATTGTCTTCTCACTGCCTTTGTTGTGGCATGGCCTCTGGTGCATCATCGTTGTACCACGGAGCTCTCTCGAGCATGAAGCTGCAGAGTCCCCCCATTGTCTGAGTGTCCCCTCCTCCTTTAACCATGTCTTGCAAGTGTTCTACTTGGCTCTGGGCTCATGCTGCCTGTCCATAGCACAGAGTTCCGGTGCTGTGGTGTAGAACCCTCAGTTTAGATCTTAGTCTATTGTTTTGTGTCCCAGAAACCTCTGCCCCAACCCCAGGATCTGCTATGTGAGAGCACTAAAGGTCTGGAAAAGTGTGCCTGGCCCATGGGTGTGTGCCACTGCTGGGGACACTAGAGAGGAAACCCATTTCCCTGGGGTTTGGATCCTGCAAACTGGGGAACCATTTTCAGCACTAGATAGCCCTCAAAGCAGCATCCCCAGCCTAAGAAGAACTAAAGGAGGAGCCAAGGCCTCTGACCCCTCATCCATGTTGGATATGGACGTCAGATGACAGGTCAGGCAGTGGACGTGGGTGGCACAGATCCCATGTCTCCAACACTGGTGGCTCCATCTTGAGATAGTTCCCAGTAACTTGGTATGATGTGGTTGGCTACAAATTGACCTAATTTATTCTGGTATATTTTGGTTAGATTTTGTTTAATCTGGCTTTGGAGGGAGGGAGAGAGATTTCAGATCTGGTGAGATCAGATCTGATCAGTAGGTCAAGTTACTTGTCACTACCTGAGTTCAATCTCTGGGACTCACTTAGTGGAAGGAAAAATCAACTCCTTCAAGTTGTCCTCAGACATATATATATGATTTTTAATGGAAGGAAGAAAGAAGAAAAAAACTTTGATTTTGGTTTGGTTTATTTGTTTATTGTGTGTTTGTGTGTACTCACATGTGCTTGTGAGTGTTGTGTGGTGCCTGTGAGTACAGGTGCACATATGCCACAGTGTGCATGTGGAATTCATTCTCTTCTGCCACCTCCTGGGATCTGGGTATTGATCACAGATTGTCAGGCCTGCACACAGGCTCCTCTCTCTGCTGAGCCATCTCACCTGCCTCAGAAGTTACACTTTACATGTGAAACTTATTTTATTTAAAAAGACTAGGAAATTTATTTATTTATTTATTTTTTATTATTTGTAAGAGTATCTTTGTGGGTATGTGAAGTGAGTTCCAGAGGGTGGAAAGGGGTGCCAGATCCTCTGGAGATGGAGTTATAGGCAGTTGTGAGCCACCATGTGGGTGCTGGGAATAGAACCTGGGTCCTCTGCAAAAGCAGCAAATACTCTTTAACCACTGAGCCATCTCTCCAGCCCCTAAATATGAACTTTATTGTATGAAATGATTTAATGACATTTTTTCAAAAACTATAAAATGTGACATAGTTCACTTTTCACATTGGGAAATACATATTGTATATATTATAGCGTTGTGGGGTATCCACCAGAGAAGACTACTTGGACATGGGTGTGAGCCAATAGAAAATCTTTATTAGCCAGCTGGTGACTACACTGAGTGTTTCAGGACCTGAGTACAGTCCCAAGCCTTTCTCAGGGTGAGCTTTTAAGCACAAAAATCATGTCCTGGTTTGACGTACTTCAGGTAACAAGAACAGTTAGCTAGAAGCCGAACAACAGAAACCAAAGAGCAAGGTTAGTACATTAGAGACTTTCCCAGAACTGTGTGGACTTGGATGGATTAGGTCTTTGTTTTCATTTCGGCTGGTGGTGCTGAGTTTTATGAATGATACTTCCATCATGAGTCAGTTGTGCCTCTTAAGTTCTGGGGGCCTGTTACAATAGTTGCATATACTTGTGTGTAAAAATGTTTTACATGTGTAAAGTAACTGTGACAAGCTTGTGAAGAAAAAGACCCTGGCGAGAGTGTAAAAGAAGCTCAGTGGTAGGCTAACTCACCATAGCAAAACACTGGAATTTAAGCTATAATTACACTGTTGCACCCATAAAATAAGAAATTGTTTGTTCCTCTGTTTTGGTTTTTCAAGATAGAGTTTTTCTGTGTAGCCCTGGCTGTCCTGAAACTCTGTAGACCAGGCTGACCTCAAACTCAGAGACCTGCCTGCTTCTGCCTCCAGAGTGCTGGGATTAAAGGTGTGTGCCACCACTGTCTGACTTGATTTTATTTATTTATTTTTTAATAACATTTCTGTGTAGCCCAGACTGACCTTGCACTTTCTGTATAGTTGAGGATGATCTTGAACTCCTGATGTTCCAGCCTCCACCTCACAAATGTTAGGATTACCCTATGCCTGATAAAAAATAGTTACCCTTGTAATGGTCACAGTGTAGCTGGGGCATCAGGATGACAGGCAGAAAGAAAGGGGAGTTTAATTGCTCCTGTGAACTTGAAGCATTTACTTTGAGTATGTATTACCCATCCTCTCTAACCAAACAGGCTCTGTTGTTTCTGCGTGAATGGTCACCATTGATGTTTTACATCCCAGTAAAATCAGTATCATCCAAACTGGCAGATCATTTTTTTTATTGCGTAGAAACACTGACATCTTGTGGGCATCTATGTTAAACGCAGCTGAATATCTCTAAAGTGAGAATTTGTACATTACGCTCTGCTTCATGCCTCTCAATGAATATGCACTGAGTATCCATCTTGGACTTTTGCCTACCTTTAAAACAAAGTGTTACAGGGTGTGGTGGCACACACCTTTGATTCCAGCACTCTGGAGGCAGAGGCAGAGGCAGGGGGATCTCTGTGAGTTTGAGGCCAGCCTGGTCTACAGAGTGAGTAGAACAGCCATAGGACAGCCACGGCTATGTAGAGAGACCTTGTCTCAAAAACAAACAAAACTTACAAACTTTTGATAATATTCAGCCTCATTTACTGGGCCTCAGAGAGCATGTAAATACTGAAGCTATGATCATGAGCAAGACATGGAATGGTTTGCCATACAGCCCTGCAGCCAACAGGCAATCTTAACACAGAGTGCTGAGTCACCATGGAGACAGATCAGATTTCTCTGGGGAGACCACAGAGGCTGAGTGGTCAGGGAAGGCCTCCTGGAAGAAGCACCTGTAAGGATTTTGTCCTTAATTACGTCATCAGCCTTCCACGGCATCCCAGCCTAAAAAGCGGGTGGGCCCTTTGTGCTCCCTCTCTCCCCTTCTCCTTTCCGCTCCTTCCTCCCGTCGGCCCCCCTCTCCCCCCCCTCCCCTCCCCTGCTCCCAATAAATCGCTAAGAAGGTAATCATGGCTCGTGACTCTCCTCCAGCACTCTCCTCGGCCTGCATGGCTGCCGTGGGCGGCGGCCAGCCACGAGGAGCAGCGCCAGGGCGTAACCAACAGTACCCTTTATCAGTTCTGTTCCTCTAGAGAGCCCCGAGTGTTCCTTAGCCCCAAGTGTGAAGCAGAGAGGCCAAAGGGTGAGAAAAGCAGCTCAACTCAGCAGGGGAGGCGACTTACTAGGTTCTCTCAGCAAGTTTCCTGGTGACGGACTTTGGGCATTGAACCCGAGGCTAATCAACCCCGTGCTTCCTGTCGGTCTCATTATGAAGATCGGGCATTGAACCCGAGGCTAATCTGAACCCAGGGCTTCCTCTCAGTCTCATTGTGATGATCTTACTCTGTTCTCTGGGCCTGTGCCTGCTGCTCAACAGGTCAGAAACAAGCAAGAGGGCTAAGTGAGTAAAAGCACTCGCCTAAGTTCAACCCTGGAAGCCTTGATAGAAAGAACTGATGGACAGTTTTCCTCTGACCTGCACATATGAGTGCTGTGACATGGATCTCTCTCTTTGTTTCTCTGTTTCATCTTTGCCTGTCTGTCTGTCTGTCTGTCTCTCTCTCTCTCTCTCTCTCTCTCTCTCTCTCACACACACACACATTTTTTTCTTTTTCTTTTTCTTTTTTATTAACTATACTTTTTTTTTTTCAGCTTGATACGGTACAAATTCTTATCCTAATAGTGAAATGTTTCACTAAAGCTTGCTCAGTGATTGGGCAAAATCAAAACTTATGCCAGGTTCCACCCTCCTGAATGCTTAAGGGAAGTTCCTTGTCTGTGTATCCTGAATAATGGGCGTTAACAGATTAGAAGCAAGATTGTAAAACATCAGTAGAGAACTTCTGCCCTCCGGGGTCCCCCCATTGTGCTGTAAGCCTGTATTTAAGACCTCCTCCCCTTCAGTAAATGACATTCGGCATTTAAAATTAAAAAATATATATATTATATATATAATTGAATGAATACTGCGAATGTAATCTATGAATACCACAAATGTAATTAATATCATGAGTGTAATTAATGAATATCTTGAGTGTAATTTAAAAAATAAATAAATAAATAAATCAAAACTTATTATAAGCCACAGTCATCCTGGGGTCTTCCCTGCTAGGTAGCCTCCCTGGATCTGTGGGTTGCAGTCTGATTGTCCTTTGCTTTATATCTAGTATCCACTTATGAGTGAGAACATACCATGTTTGTCCTTCTGGGTCTGGGTTACCTCACTCAGGATGATATTTTCTAGTTCCACCCATTTGCCTGCAAATTCCATGATGTCATTGTTTTTCTCTGCTGAGTAGTACTCCATTGTGTATATGTACCACATTTTCTTTCTTTTTTTTTTTTAAACTGAATGATTATTTTTATTTTGAAACCATTCAGAAAAATTACGAACTGTTTTAAATTTGTGCTGGTACCACATTTTCTTAATCTATTCTTCAGTTGAGGGGCATCTAGATTGTTTCCAGGTTCTGGCTATTATGAATAATGCTGCTATGAACATAGTTGAGCATGTATCTTTGTAGTATGATTGAGTATCCCTTGGGTATATGCCCAAGAGTGGTATGGCTGGGTCTTGAGGTATATCGATTCCCAATTTTCTGAGAAACCACCATATTGATTTCCACAGTGGTTGTACAAGCTCGCATTCCCACCAACAGTGGAGGAGTGTTCCCCTTGCTCCACATCCTCTCCAACATAGACTGTCATTAGTGTTTTTGATCATAGCCATTCTGACAGGTGTAAGGTGGTATCTCAGAGTCGTTTTGATTTGCATTTCTCTGATGACTAAGGATGTTGAGCATTTCCTTAAATGTCTTTCAGCCATATGAAATTCTTCTGTTGAGAATTCTCTGTTTAGCTCTTTAGCCCATTTTTTAATTGGATTGTTCAGTATTTTGATGTCTAGTTTCTTGAGTTCTTTATATACTTTGGAGATCAGTTCTCTGTCAGATGTGGGGTTGGTGAAGATATTTTCCCATTCTGTAGGCTGTTATTTGTCTTATTGACTATGTCCTTTGCCCTACAAAAGCTTCTCAATTTCAAGAGGTCCCATTTATTAATTGTTTCTCTCAGTGTCTGTGCTACTGGTGTTATATTTAGGAAGTGATCTCTGGTGCTAATGCGTTCAAGAGTACTTCCTACTTTCTCTTCTATCAAGTTCAGTGTAACTGGATTTATGTTGAAGTCTTTGATCTACTTGCACTTGAGTTTTGTGCATGGTGACAGATATGGATCTATTTGCAATTTTTTACATGTTGACATCCAGTTATGCCAGCACCATTTGTTGAAAATACTTTCTTTTTTCCATTGTATAGTTTTGGCTTCTTTGTCAAAAATCAGGTGTTCATATGTGTGTGGTTTAATGTCAGGGTCTTCAGTTCAATTCCATTAGTCTGTATGTCGGTTTTTATGCCAGTACCAAGCTGTTTTTATTACTGTAGCTCTATAGTAGATCTTGAGGTCAGGGATGGTGATGCCTCCAGAGGTTGCTTTATTGTACAGGATTCTTTTAGCTATCCTGGGTTTTTTTGTTTTTCCATATGAAGTTGAGTATTGTTCTTTCCAAGTCTATAAAAGAACACACACACACACACACACACACACACACACACACACACACACACTAATAATACATTTAAAAAGAGAAAGAAACAAGGGAGAGAGAATTTGTTTGGACTGAAGGCTTTAGAGGATACAGTACTTGGACCATGTACTTGGGCAGAAACATCACAGTAGCAGGAGTGTGTGTCAGAGGAAAGCTGTTTGCCTGAGGGCCGACAAAAAAAGTAGAGAAAGAGGACTACGGGAACAGATCAGGGCATGTTCACAACCACCTGCCTCCTCTAACTAGGGCTCTTCTTCCTGGTTTCCACCAACAACCATTGTATTTTGACTCCATAAAGGGGCTAATCCCTTCATTGGGCCAGAGTCTTCAGGATCTAATCATCTCTGAAAATATCATCATGAATGACACCCCTAAGGTGGGATTTACTAATCTAGGCACTTAGTCCAGTCTACAGATATCACTGACTTCAACATCTGAGCAGATAAGAGGGAAGAAGCAGGACTGGGCAGGGGAAGAAAATGAACGGCTAAGCAGACCTGGTCAAGCCTTATCCCACCTAGAGCTGTAAGAGTGGTCCAGGTCAGACTGAAGTGATGCAGCCTTTGGATGCTCTGCTCACTCTCCCTTCTCTCCACCTAGCACAGTCACCAGTAAGTGGCATTTATTTTGTCGCTGGGCTACACTCATTGACTGAGGGCAGCAAGTCCTTGACCAGGAGGACCTGAACACTGTGTCGCCATGACTACCAAAACCTTGCACACTGTCCTTCATTGATCAATTGTCCAGTGAACTCTGTGCTGGCTACTGTGTCGGTTGCTGGGAGACAGGAACAGATACAGGGATGATGAAGCAGAAGGAGATCCTGCCCTCCAGATTAGTCTAGAGGGAGCCACGTGATTAGAGAGTAGGGGGTGGTGAGTTCAGAGGATGGTGAGAGGGTCTGGACAGGGTTACTGCTCTAGTGTGGGCAGCCTTCACTGGTGCTTCATTGTAGTTGAGCTTTTACCAAGAGATGTTTCACATTAGGTCTCTCAATTCTTACTTTCTTATCCCTCACTCCATATCCTTTCCATTCTACTGAATTTCTTCCTAGTGTAAGTGGCACCCTGCCACTCTCCATCCACGGTGACATTCTGGGTTTATCTTGGTCTCTAAATGCCTGTTCTTCTGTTGTGTTTTGTTATCTCCCTGAATCAATGTATGGGGATTTTTTTTTTTTAAATACTGTACATGCAGAGCCTGTTGTGAGGTATTTACCAGAGAAGACCCCTTGGACATCGGTTCAAGCCAATAGAAAATCTCTATTATCCAGCTGGCGACTACACCAGAATTTTGGGACCAGAGTGCAATCCCAAGCCTTTCCCAGGGTGAGGTTTTAAGCATAAAAACTACATCCTGGGTTGACACACCTCAGTTAGCCAAGAACACTTAGCCAGAAGCAGAACTACAGAAGCCAAAAAGCAAGGTTAGTCCATTTGGGGACTTTCTAGGAACTGAGAACTTCAATGCATTAGGTCTTTGTTCTCATTTTGGCAGATGTTGCTGCCTAGATGCTGAGTTTTACAGCCTGAACGGTACTTCCATCATGGCGTCAGTTGTGCTAAGGTCTTGGGGCCTGTTACAAGTCCACAAATCTAAGAGGGTAGACACAGGGGTCTTTATAGCAGGGAAGGGAGCTATCCAGATGAAAGAGCTCTTTAAGCTCTGGAGAGCAAGCAGTAATTTAGGAATTATTTTAGTTTTTTTGGCACAGGGTCTTGTTCTGTAGCCTTGGCTAGCCTGGTAGCCATGGTATAGTCCAGAACTGCTGCCAGTCCTTCTTGACTCATACAGCAGCTTTGTAGGGAGGGAGTTATTAGGAGGAAACACTTTTGTATGACTGCATTAGTTTTTTTCCTTAAGGATTTATTTATTTTCATTTCATGTGTATGAGTGTGTTTACCTGCATGCATGTCTTTGCATAAGTAAGTAAGTGCAGTACTTGTGGAGACCAGAAGAGGGCATCAGATCCCTTGGAATGAGTTAACAAAGGTTGTGAGCTACCAAATGAGTGTTGGGAATCAAACATGAGTCTTGTGGAAAATCAGCAAGTGCTCTTAACTTCTGGAGTATCTCTCTATTCCCAGTGTGCTAGGGTTTTTTTTGTTTTGTTTTGTTTTGTTTTGAGATACCGTCTCTCTGTGTAGCCCTGGCTGTCCTGGAACTCACTACATAGAACAGGACTGGCCTTGAACTCATGGAGATCCATCTGCCTCTGTCTTCCAAGTGCTGAGGCCCAGTGCACTAGTTCTTGCTAGCCCAGACTGGGCAGCTGCTACTCTAATGGTTCACTTAAGGAGACCTAGAAGACGTAGGAGCAGCTGAACTGCCACTGTTGTTGTTACTATTTTCTTTAGTGTTGGACATTGGCCCAGGGCCTCACACACAGAGCAAGTGCTCTATCACAGAGCTGTTCTCCAGCCCTCTGTCACTAATAATAGAGGAAAAATAATAGCTTGAAATAAGAGCATACATCCACTTCCTAGCAGTTATGCATGATTCAGCCAGTTGTGCCGAAATCTGGAAAGATTAGAAAATTGGTGACAGAGTGGCATAGGGAAGAAAAATGTGGCTAGATCTGTGGAAGTGGGTCTTGGGGACCGTCACTGGCCACCGTCTACTCTAGTGATGATACTCTTCAACCAGGTGTTCAGAGTGACTCTAAGCTGGGCGGTGGTGGCTCAAGCCCTTAATCCCAGCACTTGGGAGGCAGAGCCAGGAGGATCTCTGTGAGTTCGAGACCAGCCTGGTCTACAGACTGAGATCTAGGACAGGCACCAAAGCTACACAGAGAAACCTTGTCTGCGCAAGAACCCAATGTTGTAGAGTTTGGATCAGACAGATATGGTATTTCTATTGATGTATGCTTGATATGTCAACCGAAGTGACCGATGCTGAGTCCTACATGTGGTATCATTCTTTTGGGTCAGCTGCCCCTGACTGGTGGTGTAATGGCTAATCCTGTTTGTCAGCTTGATGACATCTGGAATCAACTAAAACCAAACAGCTGGACATGCCCATGAGGGATTTTATTGATTGAGTTACTTAAGGTGGAAAGACCCGTCCTAGACCTGGCCGTAGCTTTTGGTGGTGGCCCACATAAAAAACATGGAAGACGGAAGCTTTTGCTTTTTGCCTGCTTGCCCTCATTAACTGACACGCTTGTCTATCCTGCTGCCGAGGCTCTCCTTCTCTAGTGTTAGAACCCACTTCTTCAGGTTTCCAACGCAGGATGAAGACCAGCAGTTCCCTAGGAATCCCCTGGGTCTCTAGCTCCACATTGGGACTACTGAGACATCCAGTCTCATGGACTGAACAACTACCAGATTCTTGGCCTTTCTGTTGGGAGACAGCCATTGTTGGACTACCCAGACCACAGCCTGTAAGCCACCCTAATAACCCCCCTTAAATTTACAATTTCATTTGATCATCTCTCTTCCTTTAGAGAACGCTGACTAACACAGGTGACAAGGTTACCAGAATTGCTTGGTGGAAAGGGAAGTGATCGCTCACTAAAGACACTGACCCCTGCTCAGAAATGGTTGCTGCTCCTGTCCTAAGTGTCTTTCCCCACATCGTTCCCCACCAGAGCAGCTTGGCCTTAGATGTCTGAACTGACATGAGATCTCAAATAATCTTGCCTTTGACCAAAAATCTGTCTTATGGCAAAGGAGGTGCATAACAATGATCACAAGATTCAGTGTCCTACCATATTTTATGTATCTGAAGGCGGCCGGCAGGACTGCTGGTGAAAGGGCTCAGCCGAGCGGCCAAGTTGGGGGCGGCATTATTCTGTGGGCAAGACATTGCCTTCCAAGATGAAGTGTATTCATTATCTGCTAGCCAGTGTCTAGAGTTGGACTAAGATGACCCCTCTCTGGCGGGGATGTGGCGCAGTGGAAGAGCATTTACTGAGTACAGGAAGCTCTATGTTTGATCTGCGGCACTGCAGAAAGAGAGGGAGGGAGAGAGAGTAGGGTAGGGAAATCGGTTCCTCTCATCATCACTTCCAATAACCAACCCCTAAATATGTATTCCTTCCCTCAGTGTATTCCCGGGGGTGGAGAACTTTCCACTGGGGACACCATAAAGCCACTAGTCATTCTGAGTCTACAGTAGACATCTGGTCATGTGCCTGTGATCCCGCAGGCACTGAAAGCTATACTGATTCGGGTTACTGACCCTGACAGTCACAGCAAGTAGAGGTAGATGGAGGTACCGAGGAGAACATTTGCAGTGCAGAACTCAATGGCATGTCTTGGCACTTCTACCTAGAAATAACTGAAGGAGCAATGGCAGCGACCACTGCTTGACGAAGGATACAAAGCTTTATTCCTGAGAAACGAAGGCCGGTGGCACCCTACCAGGCTGAAAACTAAACGAGATGATGTGCTAGAACAGGCGCAGAGGAGGACACAGCAGAGGAGAAAGAGTAAAATCAGTTACTACTTGGGTTACAGCCAGGAGAATTACTGTTTTTTTCTATTTTTTATTTTATTTTATTTTTGTTTGTTTGTTTATTTTTTGGTTTTTTCAGACAGAGTTTCTCTGTGTTAACAGTCCTGGCTGTCCTGGAACTTGCTTTGTAGAACAGGCTGGCCTTGAACTCACAAAGATCCACCTGCCTCTGCCTCCCAAGTGCTGGGATTAAAGGCGTGCGCCACCACCGCCCTTCTATTTTATTTTGTGTATGAGAATTTTGCCTGTTTGTATGTCTGAATATCACATGTGTACCTTGTATCCAAGGAGGCCAAAAGAAGGTGTTGGATCCCTTGGAACTGGAGTTGTGGATGGTTGTGAGCCACTATGTGGGTCCTGGTAATCAAACCCAGATCCTCTAAAAGAGCAGCCAGTGCTCTTTCTTAACCACTGAGTCATTTCTCCATCCCATAGCTTGCTTTTATAATCTCTGTGTATTAAAGCTCTTATAGAAATTGTAGATAGCTACCATCTTTAACTGGCTGGGTTTAATAAAATAGATATGAGATAAAAAGAGCCTAGCCAGGCATTGTGGCATGGCTTTTTAATCTCAGTGCTTGGGAGACAGAGTCAGATGTGTATCTTTGGATAGTGAGACCCTGTTGAGATGATAGATAGATGGATAGATAGATAGATAGATAGATAGATAGATAGATAGATAGAGCACCTAATGGTGGAAAACTGACTGACTATACCAGAGTCTGAGATGTCCTGTGTCAAAACGACTTAGCTTCTCTTGGATTTTAGCTATTACTGTAGTAATTGATCACTTTTTATGATTGCGATTCCAACTCGTATAGACAGCAGCATCCCTTTGCAGGCGCCATCACTTAAGGTTTCATGTTTTCATATTTAAACTTTATCAGATCCATGGGGCTAGAGAGATTGCTCAGTGGTTAGGAGCACTTGCTGCTCTCACAGAGGACCCAGGTTCAATTCCCAGCACTTATGATGGGTGTCTCAAAACCATCTGGCAGTCCAGTTCCAGAGGATCCAACACCCTCTTCTGGCCTCTCAGGCTCCTGCATGCACATGATGCATAGGCATTCGATCAAGGCCCATGGTAGATTTCTAAGGTCTGCTTATGATTCTTCAGTGAGTGCTTGGTAGCCTCCCTGCCCACCCCTACACTTTTTCTGTCTGTTGCAAGACACTTCTCATACCAAACAGCAGGGGATGAGAACTTGAGCAACTTAGACCAGCTACAGAGACTTTTTTTTGCTCTGGGCTTCATTCAAAACTTTAAGCCTTATGCTTGCAAGCCATCAGGTTGATGCAACAAATTCAAATGATGCAAATGAGTGCATGTGTGCACGTGTGTGTGTGTGTGTGTGTGTGTGTGTGTGTACATTTTCCACCAAATCCTAACAGGTCTACCAAGCTGTGGGCCTCTTTGCTCACAGTGGACAACACACAGTAAAGCAACCTTTCATTTTCAAAGCTGAATTTCAATATGTCCCAGGCCTTGGAATCCTCCAGCCATTGAAGGGAACTTACTTATACGTCAGATTTTTTAATTGTTACAGTTTATCTTTCATATCCTAAAATGCGTGTGTTCTACCAAAGTACCTGGGATACCTGATACTTCCAGCTCATCAGGTCCAATAAGCATACTAACATCAATAAAAGGAACCAGCCTTATATTCTGCAGGCCATCAAGACAACTGAGGCTCCTTCGTAACTATGTGATACTGGAAATTGAAGGTTGATGTAGCCCTGAGGTAAATCAGTGAAGGAACACAGCTGTCATGCCACATGAAAGCAGTTTGCTTTTAGGTTGAAAAGGAGACATTTTCCAGATGCCAGGGGCTGTATTGATTAGCTCCAATAAAGACAGCACACCAAGGCTGCAGCTATAATTGGATCCCCTTCCCAATTATGTTGATAGTGATCTGTTGTCATTCTTCAAGATTCATCAAGATTCTGCATCTGCCAACAGGACAAATTAAATAAGAGTGTGGCAAAATAATTACCAGACATCTTTCAAACTCTGGCAATGGTACCAATCTTTGTAGTTCCCTCAGGGGTGCATTACTGTTGTGGTACTGAGTGAGATGGTTTTGTCTCCCTAAATACCTATGATAAATAGGTCTTGGCAACTCCAGGTTGGTGGAAATACTGCTCATGAACACCATGTTTCTCAATGACCCCCTTGTAGAACTCATGTTTCCAGTAACTTTCTACCTGACAAGTGCCTGTGTGTGTGTGTGTGTGTGTGTGTGTGTGTGTGTGTGTACACATGCGCGCATGCGGTGTGACCTGGGAGCTGTGTGACCACTCTGGACTCCTTATGCCAGTGGGTCAGCAGACAATGAAAGACATTTCCGTGTGGTAACTCAGGCTCATGGAAGTGTTTACCAAGCCGAGAATGGCTGGTAGATGAGGAAGATAATAAATACCAACTATGGCCCTGGATATGAATGACCATCAGCTCTGGACTGACGAAGTAGCCCAGTAGCCCGGAACTGCATAAAGCCTGGCATGATGGTGCATGCCTACAATCCCAGCGCCTGGGAGGTAGAGGCAGGAATATCAGAAGTTCAAGATCGTCCTCAGCTATATAGTAAGTTTGAGGTTAGCCTGGGCTACAGGAGACCCTGTCTCAAAAAAAAAATGTGTTGTCAAACCATTACCAGCTCTAGTCATGTAATAACTTGGTGTTCTAGTTCTCCTCTTTAAGACACTAAGTGCAACTGGGCACATGCTTACAGAATTGAATTTAAACTTCCCTTCTTAGAGAAAAAAAAAGAAATATTTTTTTTCTTTTCTTCTTGCTGAAGATCCAGTATGAAAGGATAAGGATAGACCCATATGATGTGGATGATGGACATGTATGTATGGTCCAGGTAAGGATGCAGTGTGCCCAACCTGACTGGCTTACCCACTTCTGGCCTGGGCCCTTTATGTCATAGGTGGATTGGTTCCTGAGATGGCTCATTTCCTTCTGACCTTTAGTCTGCCCAGGACAGGCTGTCCAGCTTGTCTGCAACAGCATCTGTCTCAGCCGCCTCATCGGGAACTCTAACAGCTCCAGCATAAGGGCTGAGCTGACTGGCTCCCCCAGGGACTCTCCAGAGTGGTCAAATTGTGAGCCCCGCGGGAACGATTTTGAGCAGTGGGAGGAAACACATGAGAAGACAGGGACAGGAGATGGATGGCTCCTTCTGCTTCTCCTATCAGACTGTTCTTGGACTGTTCAGTGCTTCCATCTGGACTCTCAACCCAGCTGGATGTCGTGCAGATGTTGTGAGCTGGGTAAAGCTGTCTCGGCTTCCCTGCCTGTCCCTTTCCCTCTCTCTTGCTTCTGTCCACAAAGCATCAGCAAAGTTTCTTTCCTCGGGCTTTGTGTTCTAGGGAACTTGGGTTAGAAAAGAGGTGAGAACAGAATACGTTTCTTGAAACTGACCATGCATAGGAATGTCTTGGGTAGAATGGATGACATATTCAGTGGAGGAGAGAATATCCGTTCAGGTCTCTGGAATACTCATCTGGCTGGACATGGACATCCTCACATTGATGCTGGAGTGTTGGAGAGAGTAGTCCAGGAACCAGATTACTCCTCCTCTCCTTTTTCTCTTCCTTTCCCACCTCCACTCCTTCCTCCTCTTCCTCCCCTCCCCTCTTTCTCTTCTTTTCCTTCTTTTAAGACAGGATCGCGGGCTGGAGAGATGGCTCAGTGGTTAAGAGCACTGAATGCTCTTCTGGAGGTCCTGAGTTCAATTCTCAGTGACCACATAGTGACTCACAACCATCGTAGTGAGATCTGGTGCCCTCTTCTGGCCTGCGAGGGCACATGCAGGCAGAATACTGTATACATAATAAATAAATAATTAAAAAAAAAAAAAAGGACAGGATCGCATGTAGCCCAGAATGGCCTCAAACTCACTATGTATCCGAGAAAGGACTTGAACTCTTTATCCTCCTGCCTCTACCTACTGAGTGCTGGGATTACAAGCACGAATCACTGTGCTCAGTTTATGCAGTTCTGGGTATCAAACCCAGGGCTCGGTGCATACTTGGCAAGCACTCTGTCAACTGAGCCTTATCCTAGCCCAGTGGTTGGAATTTTCAAGGCATGGTGCAGGTGAGGACAGGTGTCTATATACATGGCGGTTGTACATAGTGTAGTCTTGTCTTATGGAGGAGGGGGTACATTAGGGATTAGCAATGAGGAACAGGGAGCATGAACAAGGACATCGCTAAGCCCCTAGGCCAGGTGATGCAAGGGCTGAGGAGCAGCAAACAACCACCTTGAGAGGACTGTAAAGAAAGAAGCCTCCGGAGCAAGAGGATGAAGAGAACATTTAGGAAAGAGGTGAGGATGCAAACTATTCCAGGACCTTGACTTCCAGAGTGCGTAGTGGAAACCCACAGCAAGACAGTACCAGCCCATGAAGGAGGAAGGCGTGGTCCTTTGAGCTCTGGTCATTCTCACTGCCAGCACGGCCCATTGGGATCTTCCCATTCTTTTGGTTCTCAGGCAGAGAACTAGGTTTTTGTTTGTTTTTTTCTTGGACTTGGTTCATGTCTACTTCTTTCTACCTAAAAAAAATATTATTTTTTCCTTAATTGTGTATGTTGGAGCTGTAGAGAGTGGTCAGCAGTCAAGAGCACTGTTCATGTAGAGAATTCAGATTCAGTTCTCAGCATCTACATGGCAGCTCACATCTGCTTATAACTCCTGTTTCAGGGGATCTGATGCCCCCTTGTGATCTTCTTGGGCACCAGGCACGTGTGAGGTGCACAGACATACAGTCAGGCAAAACATCTATACACATAAAATAAAAAATTTTAAAAAGTTTAAACTGTGTGTGTGTGTGTGTGTGTGTGTGTGTGTGTGTGTGTGTCTGTGGTCTCTGTGTGTGTGTCTGCGAATGTGTGTGAGTTGGGGTGCCTGAGGAGGCCAGAAGAGAGTGCCAGATCCCCTGGAGCTGGAGTTGTGGGCAGTTGTGAGCTGCCTGCCAGACATGGGTGCTGGGAGCCGAATTGGAGTCATCTGCAAACGTGGCAGGTGCTGTTAACCATCCAGCCACCTCTTCAGCCCCCTGTCTACTTATTATTAAGACACCACTGAACTTAGATAAACTTTCATGTCTTTTTATTTTTCGTTTCATTCCCTCACCCATTTTATATAATTCCCACTCTTTATCTTCTTATGAAGCGTCTATTTTTACTTTCTGACATCTCCCTCCTAACTATTGTTCTCTCTGATACGTTGACGGCCTCTCTTACCTCAGCTGACACTGGCCCTGTTTGAGCTCCCTCAGCCTGACAGTTGCTGCAGACGGTGTCATTCTTTGGGAGGAGGGGGAAGGGGACTTAAGGAACTGGACACAAAACCATGAATTTACCGATTTGTGCATTCAATTTTTATTTTATGTTTATGAGTGTTTTGCCTGCATGTATGTTCATGTACCACGTGTGTACCTGATGTCCAGGGAGGCCAGAAAAGGGCACCCAGATTCCCTGGAACTGGAGTTAGAGACAGTTATGAGCCATTGTGCAGGTGCTGGGATCTGAACCCAGGTCCTCTGCAAGAGCAGCAGGTGCTCTTAACCACAGGGCCATCTCCCCAGGCCCCTGGGTTTATCATTTTATTTCTGTTAGTTGAGCTTGGCTTCCTCCTTCATTCTAACCCAGAAAATTGCTTTTCCACCCAGTTTGGCCCGTCTGACATACCTCCCCTTTTTATTTACATCTTCTCAACTTCTGATGCATCCTCATCTGCAAAACTACCCTATCTTTCCACAAATAACCAGCCGCCTACAAGCGCTCTCTTACTTTTATGAATGTTTTTCATGGTTCATTTATTCATTCATTTGAGACAGGGATTCACTATGGATCCTGATTGGCCTTGGCCTTCGAGTTGTCACTAGATGACTCAGATTGGCCTGAACTTGTAGCAATCCTCCTACCTTAACCTTCTAACTTTCTGGCATTACAGGTCTAAACTATTACACCCAGCTGATACACATCTGTCAAAGATTTCTTTTTCTTCTTCAAGACAATTCTGGTGTGTGTGTGTGTGTGTGTGTGTGTGTGTGTGTGTGTGTGTGTGTAATGGGGCCTATATAGCTGAGAGTGACTTTGAACTCCTGACCTTCTTGCCTCCACTTCACAGTTTTGGCACCACCATGCCCACCACCAGTTTTTGTGGTGCTGGGAATCAAAGCCAGGCCTTTGTGCACACTAGGAAAGGATCCCACCAACTGAGCCACATCCCAAGCCCCTCAAAGCCCATTGACGTTTATATTCCTGCGTTTAACTGACATAATTTGTGCTGATTAATGGGAGTTTAAGTCCATTATGTTGCAAGTGTTTGCTTCCTATCCACTTCTTGGTATCCTTTTGGAAGTCTTCCCAAATGTTTAGGATCCTTGTTTCAGTTTGCTCCCGGAATCTCTGAATGTGTTCTCGATTGCTTGAATGACAGGATGTTCCAGGCTCTGGATGAAGCATTTTCTACTTCAGGAGTTGAAACCAGTTTCTCCCTCAGAGTCTTAGCTCTTGTGCCTAGAGAAAAGTATCAGCGCCAAAGTCTGGGGCTGAGTTGTGCACACTACCGGCGCCATTCATCACCAGTCAGAAGACGGTAGCTTCCAGTGTTCCCAGTTTCTTCTCTTTCTTCCTGCCCTTTTTTTAGAAGGAGTCAGGGTGCATCACGTCCTAGACACGTCATGTCATTGGTCCGAGTTCCTCTACCAACGTTCTTGCTACTTTTCTCCATTGACAGGTGTTACTAGCCACCCTCCTCCCCCAATTCTAGGTAGCCTTGGCTGGCCTGGAACTTGCTATGCAGTCCAGGCTAGTCTCCAACTCACAGAAATCCACTTGCCTCAGCCTCTCGAGTGCTGGGATTAAAGGTATGCACCACTATGTCCAGTTTTTGTTTTTTTTTTCATTTTCTTTCTGGCTGATAATGTTTCCATTTTTCCCACCACCACTGATATAAAAATGCTAATCATACATTTTAAAATTATTTTAATTATTTAGTTAATTAATTAATATTTTTGGAGACAGAGTATCACTGTGCAGCTCAGGCTGGCTTCAGATGCAAAATCTCCCTGCTTCAGTCTCTTGAGTGCTAAGATTATAGCTCCTATGCTCAGCTCCAAGCCACATATTTAAATCATAGTTTTATTCTCTGATTTACGGGTCTTGTTTTATGTTTTTCTCTTGCTTTTGTAGACCAGGCTGGTCTTGAACTCAGAGATCCATCTGCCTCTGCCTCCTGAGTGCTGGGATTAAAGGCGTGCGCCACCACCGCCCGGTATAAAATGACTTTTCATTCTTGATACATCCTGAACCAAAAAATGCTTGTTGTGTAGATTCTGGATTTTGTCTCTGTATCACAGAAGAGGAAACCATCTGGAGAAAAGTGCTCCAAGCAGAGGATGAAACAGCTTCGCTTTTAAAATGCAAACCCTCCAGTGTAGGTGCCACTAACAGTAATTCATGAAATACTTAGAGCAAAATGGCTATGTGCATAGAGAGCACTGATTCTCTTTTGTCTTTGTTTTGACACAAGATTCTCCTGATGTAGCCTGGGTTGGACTCAAACTCCCAGTGGTCTTGTCAGCCTCCCAAGTTTGGAGAACAGGAGTGTGAGTCCTCACACCCGGCTAAGAGGGCTTTCTTGAGCAGCAGCAGCACCTGTCACATCGTGAGTGCCTCTGTGTAAGTTCACAGGCTCAGTGAGTGTCTGACCAGAACTGCTTACTACCCTTGCCTCGGGTCAGGGTTCGCTCTAGGGAGGGGAACAGAGGCAGAGACTGCAACAGTGCTTGCCATATGCGGGCTGAAGTGCTGTGGGGAGATGCGCTAAGCATCTCGCAAGCTGGGAAGCGCTGTGGTTCAGGGCTCGGAAGAGGTAAAAGTGAACACTGTAGCTCACGCCAGTTTGGGTCTCCTCGAGGCTGACTCTGGTTCTGAACTCATTTAAAAGGTCTCTGTACAGGCTGTTCTTAGAACACTATTTTTAGCGGTGGAAAACCAGAACCAGCATGAATGCCTAATGCTAGAAAAACAGCTAGTTGAGGGAATAATAATGTGGTCTTTTTAAAAATAGACTCGACTTGCTAGAACAATTTCAGATTTGCAAAAAAATGGGGAAGAACACAGAGAGTTCCCATGTACCCGGACCTAGTCTCCTATTTTAACGACCTCAAATGTCTTATGTCCGTGTGGCAATTGGTGGACAATATGGACACCTTATTATTGAAGTCTGTCCTTCAAATTTCCTTCGTTTTCACCTAATGTCCCGTGTTCTTTAGGATCCCATCAAGGCTGCCACATTATATTTCATTGCCACGCCTCCTCAGGTTGCTTTTGTCTGTGATGATAGTCATAAGGTAGTCTTAAACAGGGACTGTGTTCTGACAACATGGATTTGGGGATAAGCATGCTAAGAAATGTAAATAAATACAAAGACTATGTTAGGTTAATAAGGATATGGTTAAATTTATTTTATTTATCTCCCCACCCCCACCCCCACCGCTGAGGACCGAACCCAGGGCCTTGCGCTTGCTAGGCAAGCGCTCTACCACTGAGCTAAATCCCCACCCTCCCACACACCTTTTTTTTTGGATACAGGGTTTCTCTGTGTAACAGTTCTGGCTGTCCTGAAACTCATTATGTAGACCAGGCTGGCCTAGAACTCAGAAATCCATCTGCCTCTGCCTCCTGAGTGCTGGGATTAAAGGTGTGAGCCACCACTGCCAGACTTATTTACTGTATTTTGTTAATATAAAACAATGGATTTCAGTATAACACTTTCTTTTTGGTTTTTCAAGACAGGGGTTCTCTGTGTAGTGCTGGCTGTCCTGGTTCTTGCTCTGTAGAGCAGGCTGGCCTCAAGCTCAGAGATCCATCTACCTCTGCCTCCTGAGTGCTGGGATTAAAGGTATGTTCTACCACTCCCCAGCTCAATATGGCATTTTCTCACACACACACACACACACACACACACACACACACACACACACGCACACGCACACGCACACGCACGCACGCACATTATTGAAATAGTTTTTTGTTTTTGCTTTTTAACATCATACCTAATTTTTTTTTAATCCCGAGACAGAGTTTCTCTGTGTAACAGTCCTGGCTGTCCTGGAACTCACTCTGTAGACCAGGCTGGCCTCGAACTCACAGAGATCCACCTGCCTCTGCCTCCTGAGTGCTGGGATTAAAGGCGTGCGCCACCACCGCCCAGCCATACTTAATTCTTAATCACTCCCACACCACTGCTGTCCTTTGCCTCTCCTACTCCCACTCTTGAGGTTTTCTGTCCCCCTTGAATAGTCTTCCTTCTATGTTTTTGTCCTGTACGCATACATACGGATGTGTACATTGTGCCTATGAGAGAAAGCATGAGACATTTTGTCTTTTCTCCATCACCCTCTTGTTCCTCTTACCCATCCCTTTACACTTCTTCCTCCCTCTCAAAGCCCCATTTACATGTTCATATCACATATATGTGTTCAAATATAGATTCCCACACGAGGGAGAAAACATTTGTCTTTCTGAATCTGTCTCATTTCGCTTAACATGAAAACGACACAGTTGCATTCTTTGTAACAGAGTAAAATTCTATTGTGTATATATATGCCATTTAAAAAATTTGTTTTATTTATTTGTGTGTACATGAGTGTGTGTGTGTGTTGAATACATGTGAATATGTGGATGTATGTGCCTGTGCACATATATGCAGATGCCAGAGCAATATACCAGGTGTCCTCTGTATTGTCTTCAATGTCAGAGATTCTCTGTTCCATCTCTTGCATTCAGTTGGTTATGCTTGCATCTGTAGTTCCTGTTCGTTTAGTCAGGATTTCTATTTCCAGCATTCCCTCAGTTTGTGTTTTCTTTATTGTCTCAATTGCAATTTTCAAATCTTGAATTGTTTCCTTCATCTGTTTAATTACTTTTCCTTGGCTTTCTTTGATTTCTTCCAATTTTTTGTTTGTTTTTTCTTCCATTTCTTTAAAGGAATTTTTTATTTCCTCTTTAAGGGAGTTTTTCATTTCCTCTTTAAGGGCCTCTATCATCTTCTTAAAGTCATTTTTAGGATTCATTTCTTCTGCTTCTTCTGCCTTGGTATGTTCAGGACTTGCAGGTGTAGAATCGCTAGGTTCTGATGTTGTCATGTAAGTCTTTATGTTGTTGCCTGTATTTTTGCACTGGCGTCTACTCATCTCTTCCTCTGCTCGGTGCAGGCGGTGTCTGTGACTGAAGGTGCCTTTCTTGTTCTAATTGTTAGTCTTGGTCCACTAGGAGTTCTTGGTTAAATCGGTCCTGTTAGGCTCTATTTCTCTGGGAGCAGCTTAGTCCAATCAGTGTTAGTGGGTTCTGTCTCAGGGAGCAGTTGTTCCCAGTTGGTGTAGGGTGTGCTTATGGATCCAGTGGTTGTTGGGTTCATAGGGTTTTTTTTTTTTTTTTTTTTTTTTTTTTT
>CABHPP010149101.1:29384-43972 GCA_902168425.1 Peromyscus attwateri | reverse complement strand
CCGTCTCTGAGCAGAATTCATTTGCTCCCTACCGCAGCTCTCTCCAGGATCCTGCAGCAGAGCTGAGCTCAGTGGGAGTTCTAGTCTGGCCGCAGAGGATGCAGGCAGAGGATGGAGGCATTGTCTTGTACCCTTGCCTGTAGGTGAATGGGAGGGATACAGGTGATATCCAAGTTGTGCTGAACTGGATGGGAGAGAAGTATGAGCAAGCGGTGAGAAGACAGAACAGAGCAATGCCAAGCAACCGTTCTCAAAGCGTCACCAAGGCATCCACTGGGGATTCCCAGGACCCTTTCTAGGGCTCATGAGTTTATAACGGTTTTCATAGCAATACTATGAAATACTATCCATTCACATTCTTGAAACACCATATGAACAAGTTTTCTGTCTATATGATATGCCATCTCTCAACAGATTGGATGTATACGCAGTTACAGAATCCCAGCTGTCTTCTGTTAAAACAGACAATAAAAATTTTTCAAAAGTAAAAAAAAAAAACTTTCCCTTTTTCATATATTTTTATTACATTTATGTATTTTATATGCACACGTATGTGTGTGTGGGCATGCACATGACAGGTGCACATGTGGAGATCAGAGAACAAAGTGAGTTTTGGGGGATTGAACTTGGGTCATAAGCCTTGATAGCAAGATCCTTTACTCACTGAGTCATCTCGCCCACTCCTGTTTAGAAGAGTTTGAATGAAACTGAGAAGCATCAGTGGGCAAAGTCTTTCTGCAGGACAGACTACCCGCTGGCACACATCTGGGTGCATACCACACACAGCTATGCACACAGGTCCATAGTGAGCAAAGGCTCACAGGAAGAAGTGCTTTCCTACGTACATGAAAACAATTATGTCCCAAATCAGGTTTCTCCAATAACCATGCTATCACTAGCCAGAGTTGGGTACATCACATAAATACACTGTTACCAACCACCTTCTGGGATGTACCTCAACCTTGTCTGCTTGTCTCATCCCAGGCCCCATCCAAGGATCTGGGCATCCACATAACTGACGCACTTAACCGCTGAACATCACTCATTCACTGATTGCTCAAGTCATACTTACTTGTTCAAGCCCTGTGTAATCAAAGGTCTAGAGGGCACTAGAAATACCAGGAGACCAGGCCCCTGGCCCTGGCAGATGTGCAGGACAGTGGACCGTTGTAGAAGGTGGTTTCATTGCAAACCATGGTAAAGATTTTGAGCCCCTACCTCAAATGTGGAGGAAGTGGTAGAGAGTCACGTCTCAATGCCTCTCATCCACCCTCCCATCGCTGGATGTGAGGCACGCCTCCTCGCAGCCTCCTGGGCAATCCCTCCTGTCCCCTCTGCCTACTAGAACTCCTTCAGCTCCAGCACTCTCAATAGTTGCTAGCCCCATCCTTGGGCCAGAAAGCTGGAGTGACGCCATTTCTCACAACACTTCCTCTTCACGTGTTTGAAAGCACTATCTTTTCTCTAAAAAAGAATCCGATTAGGAACAAGTTCTTCACTCATGTGTCTCTGTCTCTGCATGCAAATACATGCACACACACACACACACACACACACACGTGTGTGTGTGTGTGTGTGTGTGTGTGTGTGTGTGTGTGTATGTGTGTGTGTGTGTCTTCTTGTTTTCTTTTGTTTTTTCAAAATGGGGCCTTGAGCTTGTTACATAGGATGACCTGAAACTTCAGATCCTCCTGCTTTTGCTTCTCAAAACACCAAGATTACAGGTGTGCACCGCCATGCCCAGCTTACACAGCACTGGGAGGGCTTCAAGCATGCAGGAAAGGATTTTCCCACTAATCTACCAAACCAGCTCCCTAAATGCCTCATCGTGCTCTGAGAAGGCCAAGTCCCCGGATCTCCCCTGACCCACTGGCCTCCTCGAGTCTCCCTGAACTCTTTCTATTTCGGCTCTCCTGGATGCACACCAAGGCTCCACAGTCCCACTTCTTCCCTGGGCAGCAGGCATTCCTCAGAGATAACAGGAGCTCTCACAGTTCATCTAGGTGGCCAGGCTTCCCCTGGGTGGGGGACACTCACTAGGGAAGGTCAACATGGCTTTGTTAGAACAGAGATAACCCTCCTGAGTAGAGAGCATCCTGGCTATCTAATCAGTAGGTTTCCCAGGCTTTTCTCTTGGACTGTACACGCGTTTGTAAAAGAAAACAGCCGAGAACCAAGGACACTACATTCCTTTCTTTATTTCCTTTTCCTTTTCTTCTTTTTATCCTAAGGATTAGGTCTGGGCATAGTGAATCTTTTTTTTTTTTTTTAATCAAATAGAAGTATCAAAGATCGTCAGAGTATGTAAAGTGGCCCATGATGAACCAGCCTCCCGAGCTGGCCCCAGGCTGCACTCTACACTATCTCTAGCAGGGGCTCCTGGGATCTGCGTGGAAAGGGCTGCCAAAGTGTGGGTGGAGGGGAGCAGGGCAGGCCTCCGTGTGGGGCATGGAGGATGACAGGTAAGATGGTTGCAGACAGCAGAGGGCCCAGGTGGGGAGGCCACTGCTAAGAAAACGTTTCAAGTCCTCCACTCTTCAAACCTTTAGCCAAGGCAAGAACAGGAGAACACACATGAACCCAGAAAGCACGAGAGTCCACTTCCCTGCAGCACGTGTTCTGTTAACACCCAGATCTTAAAAACCCCTCCCAGAGAAGAAAAGAGGAAGATCCTAACACAGCCCTTGTCTGTGTGCACACACACACACACACACTTATGCACACACACACACACACACACACACACACACACACACTCATGCCCACTGGCTTTCTTCCTAGGTCATCTGTTATGACCTGCTTCTATTCACATCCCTTATTCTGGGGACACCGACAGAAGCTTGGGTTTAAAGACGGAAACATCAGAGTCCCTGAAGTAGAGTTCTTCTCCTGCGGTCCTTTGTGGTGGTTAATTAATGTCTCTTCCCTCAGGGTAGTGTTAGGTCTCAAACTCAAGACAAAGCTCACTCAGTACCTGTGGCTCCTCCCAGCACTCCTCACCCCACCCCCTAACCTAAACCCCTCCCTCATAGGGCTGGGCTTCCGTGCCCCACCCACCCTCACCCCTGCTCCTCCAGCATGATCCCTAGATAACTCAGTCATTTTGGCTATGCCAGTCTCTTGGTTAATGGCTCCTCTCTTGCTCTCCATCCCCCCCCTCCTCTCATGGTCCAGGTTAGTCTGCTAGCTATGTTCAGCCTGGACTCTTCCTCTACCTGCTTTCTCCTTTATCTACAATGAAAAATCCTCCATGCTTTCGGAGTGAGTAGTCATGTCCTCTTCCTTTTATTTCGTTTTTTTCGTTCAGGTAGTGTGTAGATTTCCTGAGTCCTGCTATCCACAGAACCACACGCACAGTAGATGCTTAATAAATGGGGGTTGGTAGACTGACTCCATGTCAGAACAGGCGATGGGACAGTGGGGTTAGGGTGAGGGACACACTTGGGGAAGTTTAGAGATCCTACGAGGTCTCTCAATGGGTTGTCAATCAAATGCACAGCCTTGGTTTCCCTCTCGAACGTAATAATTGGCTTGGACCTAAGACCCTGGTTTTCTTCTATCCTTCCTCATCTTGGGAGCACTTCCTGGCAGCTTCAGAGAAGAGCTTGGTTGGCTCCTAACTTTAACTGCAGCATTTCCTGCCAGGAGAGTTTCCATAATTGCTACCCACAGCTCCTCAGGGCCAGCCTTGGGTGGTCCCAAAGGCCTCAGGCGAACAGGACTGGGGTTTCAGAGGCCTGAATCCCAAGCCCTAGCAGATGGTATTCTGAAGGAGGAAGCAGGGCCGCAGTTTCCTGTCTCAGCATCTCTGTGACCACTAGGCAGCTGAGCCAAGCCATCTCTCAGAATGAGCGGTCAGCTCTGAACAGGCTGATGTTCGCAGGCCTGTGCCACCCAACAGCGCACCCCTGGCTCTAAGATGTTCGAGAGAGGTGTACCACAGAGAGCAGCTCAGCAGCCTCCCAGGTGCCTGGGCAATCCCAGCTCCACGGGCATTTCTAGCTTGCTGGCCCTTCAGCCCACATCCTCTCTCCTTCCCTCTCTTTAACCAGCGCCATCCTGCTCTCCTGAGGAATGAGCTCTTAGCCACTTGGACACAGTCTGATGGGCTCATCATTCAGGACATACGCCTTCCCCTAGTCCAACCACAGATGCCTGAGTCCCCCAGCAGAGTACCCATGCTCTCCCGGGAACCTGAGTTATGGGCGGAACCAAGGCAATAGTGGGTCTGCCCCCCCCCCCCATTCTAGCAGCAGCTCTGTGGCCACATTCCATGTGCTTCCACCAAGGATCCTCTCTGGGCAGCCAAGCCTCCACGAGTTTGCCCTGACCCCTCCCCCCCTCTCTGATCCCTCCATCTGCTGCCACATTTTTTTTTACTTCCTCTTCCATTGCACATAACTAATAAGCCCCAGCTGACATGTCTACATCCTAGAGCAAAGGCAAGGTGATCACACAGCTAACTGTCTTGCGCAAGCCGAGCCATCCTCATACCACAGTGGCAGGGTACAACGTTGGCAAAAGGGCCAGAGCTCCAGGCCTGACACCACCTCCCGCACGGCCTTGGCCTGAGGACTCTCATCTCTGTAAGGGCAATGTTTTCTCTCCTTGTGGCCCTGGGGTGTGTGTTGATACAATGCACATAGGATGCTTCTGTGTAGTCAGGAGTGGCTGGTGGGGGTTCGGTGTATAGTCCTGATAGGAACATTCTCCTTGCGCCCCACCCATTCATCCCAGGAGGCGTCTGAGAATCCCAATCAGCCTCCTGCTGATCAAACACACCAGAGTCCGTCACCTCAGTGCTTTTTGACTGTGCAGAAACCCGGGGTGTCCGAGCCCAGCCTCCCAAAGCCCCCTTCAGGAAAAGACTTCTTGAAATAAGAGGGGTTTTGGCTGCCAAGTTGAAACAGCACATAAACCTTAGAACCCACAGATTTGAGGGAATTCTAATCTTGGCCCAAACTGGCAGAAGGAGGGGTGTGGGGGAGGGGCGGATGAGTCAGAGATTCCACCCCTCTGAGGGGGCAGCCTAATATGGCGTTGGGGAGCCAAGAGAGACAACTTAGGTATGCTTGGATTTCCAGACTGGAGCCACGGCTCTGGCCAGGGACCAGCTGCGCACCCCCACACGCATGCACACACCTACCTCTCAGACACACGGAGCAGAGAGCTCAGGGTAGGGAATGAATCAAAACTGAGGCCCAGAGCAGCTCAGAAGAAGCCAGCTGACCTACTTGAAACTTGACACAGGAGGTGAAGGCTGGCTGCTGTCACCCAGAATGCACCAGGGCTCAGCCCCTTGTGGCCCTGTGTCTTTGGGCATAGTAAAGCCCCTGGCTGACTCTAAGGTCTCCAAAATGCAGCTGCTTTGGGATCTGTGATACAACACCCATGCTGTGACTAACGGAGGCCTCATCCCAAAGGACATCACCCCATATGAATGCCAACACTAGGAGCAGGGAGCTTCCAGAGGTGAGATTTCAGCTCCTACCATAACTCTACGGGTTATGAAAACACAAGTTCAAGATGGCTCTTGAAGGAGTTGGTGAGAAGTTGGCATAGTTTGGTCCTGGCTAGGCTCCTCACTAGCCATGTGACTGGCGGCATCTGCTTTGCCCATCTGATGGAAGTGGAGATGTGGTCCTCATATCCAATGTTCCTAAGAATCATCTGGGAGTTTTGCTGAGCCCTGGCTCAATAGACTGGGGAGGAACCTAAGGATCTGCATTTCCAACAAATCCCTAGGGTTAAATTAAGAGGGAGAAAGAGTGCTTTATCTTATCTCCACATCCCAAGTCCTCTAATTAGACCAACTTAGATCACACGCCCACTCTGGCCAATAGTTACACAGCCACCTTGTGGTAATTGACCAGGGCCTTGCCCTGGGCTCCATCCCTGGAGATAGGATTAATCAACATCCCCAGAAACACATCAAAGAGCAGTGGGACTGTTGGAATGAGTCAGGGGAGAGAATTATACTGGAGAGGTGAGCAGTAATTACCCATGGGGTGGGGCGGTGGCGGAGCCATCATGGAGCCCGACGAGGCTCTGTTCTCTCCAGCACACCTGACTATTTCTGTTTGGACCCTCTGTTGAAGAGGTCAGATCTTGATGGTGTTTGCTAGATGTAGGCTCCTGATGAGGGTAGGAAAACTCTAAAGAGACACCTTCTCCTTCAGCAGGGACAAGGCTTGATCGTTACAGACGAAGGAATGGTATCCCAATCCTTGCAGGAGAGTGGTAGCTCCCTCAACCCCCCTGAATGGTATTCCTGCAGAAAACGTCAGTAACACTCTAGTCACCTGGGTGCCCCATGCACAAACCCATACTCTGCAACAAATATACAGAAAACTATAATTCAGTCTGAGACACAAAGACATTTTTTTTTCTAAGAAAATGTAAACAAGCGTCTACCTTCCCCATAGAGAGCACCAACAGCAGGCCAAAGTATAATTCCCCTAAGGTCCACCTTGGCAAACCAATAAGTTATTTGGCACTTAAAGAGCATAGGTAAGGGGTTAGTTCCAGGAGAGGGAGTGACCCCAAAGCAGTAGCACCAGTAAGAAGCCTTACCCAGCATGGATGACAACTTTTCCCGCAATGATGGAAGCTCCTCTTCAGCTAATCTACCATTCCCTGTACACACTCTCCCCTCCCAGGACCATGGGATCCAGTACAGCTGGAGCAGAATTACATACAGCTGGGAGGGACATGGAAGAAGGAGTGGATGGAATCAATGGTGAGGCTCTAATGACCCTCCTCTAGCCTCTCTCCTATGAGGGACCATCAACAGGCCTCCTCTTGAGGGGCTTCTCTGCAGGACATTGCTCTCCAGCAATCTGACAGCAGAGAGACTCCTGAATAATGACGATAATAATAATAAGACGATGATGTGGTTGGTGGTGGTGTTAATATGTCTCTTCCTTTGTCTGTGGGGATTTGGCACTCTCTTTTAGGTACCTGTTGGGATCAGAAGTTCAGATTTGTAGTGATTTGCTCTAAAACAGGTCAATGATTTGCTCTCCTTCCACTGGCTCACCTAACTCTACTAGCTGAGGAGATGAAGATCACAGAGATTTAGCATTTGGTCCAGAGATGTAAATCTTGGACCAGGAAGGGCTCTCGAGTTTAAACCTCAATTGTATTCAAAGCTGATCAGAGTGCTCAACTTGAGCCTCGATTACTGGGAAATGGAATAATGTTAGACTTCAACCAGCATGGAGGCTCTGTGCTCAAGACATCTGAATTCACTGAAACAAGGCTATGTGACCTTGTATAAGTCCTGTTCCCTCTCTGTGCTTCCGTTTTCTCATCAGTAAACATGAGTGTTTATCTCTCATAGGTGGCTGTGAATACTAAAATGTATAGGGCACCGGAATGCTTGCCAGCTGTCTGACAAGTACTGATAAATATTAGCAATGATTATTTGAGTCAGATGACATACATGACCTCCTATGGGTCACGAGCTAACAGAGCAGTTGCACATCGACAACCTTGTCCTCCACGTGACCATAGTCTTGGAGAAGATAAGACTCAAAGGTAATCCACAATACACGCTATCACTGAGCTTTGCATGAAATGGGAACTCTGACTGGAAGAGACCAGGAAAGACCTTGGAAGAGCAGGGTGGCTGACAAAGACCTTGACTCAGGAGGGTGTCAGGAAGGGGAAACTAGATGGAGTGAACAGAAGGTATGGTATGAGCAGGCCTGCTTGTCCGTGGGATGATGGCTTCAGGGCAAGAGGACCGTGCAGTTCTGAAGGGGAAGGATAGGACAAGACTGGAAAACTGGTTGTGTAGCGGGCCTTGATTTGGGCTTTGCCCTGAGGCAGCAAGAGTTTTAGGCCAGAGAAAGGAATGGGACTGTAGGATTTAAACAAACAAACAAAAACAAACAAACAAACCTGAAACTGGTAACAGAGTGGAAAGTGGGGCAGAGAGGAAGGGATGAGGCCAAGCCAATTGGGAAGCTGAGCCCAGGCAAGATCTGACCATGGAGATGGGAAAGATAGCCTGGGCTTAGGACATTTCGTAGGAGGATAGACAGGAAGTGGTGGCCAACTGAATGTTAAATGGAGAGAGGAAAGGGGGCGGGTGATCAGTCTCCAGCTTAGGTTGGGTGGACATCTTGACAGGTTAGAAAGTTCCAGAAACAGGAGCCCGTGGACAAATATCAAGAATAGTTACAATTTCTGCAGGCCACTGCTTCACACTTAGTACCTTTTATTTCTTTAAACAGAATGTGACGGGAGGACACAGGACCAACTTTCAGAAATTTCCCTGAGAACACCTCCATGAGGCCTGGAGCTCCATTTTCTGATCGCTCCATCCAGATCACTACAAATGCATCCCTAGGCTGGCTCACTCAGAGAACAAATAAACCACAGCACAGCTACAAATGCAAAGGGCTCCTCACGGAGGACTTCAGCGCAAATGGTAGTCCTCCTTTATGTAACCCTGTCCCCAGAAGGAAAAATATGAGAAAATACCAACCTTAACCATGGAATAAATAGAGGGGATGATGGCTTTAAAATTAGGGGTTGGAAGAATGGCATACTGTGAAATCCCAAACCCCAGGCAGGGTCTAGGGAGCCACAAACCACACAGATTTGAACGTCAAGAGGAGATGATGTTTTGAAGGGCCTGGAAATAAAGAGTCCCAGGTTCAGCTGGGGAAGGACGAATTCTCATCCAAAACACATCTTTATGGCTGGGCTTTGGGGCCCGGAAAGTGTTCCTCATGGAAATGCTGAACAGTCTCTCCGCATCCTATACCAGTGCAGCTCTGAGAAAAATCAGACTTTCCCCTGCAACTAGGTCAACAGGATGGGTGGAAGGAGATTCCCTGAGAATTTTGAGATTTCTAGGATGTTAAAGAAAGAATTGCATTATGGACAGGGATGTCTTTTTGTTTTTAATGTATTTATCCTTTCACAATTTCATACATATGTACAAGATTTACTTTGGCCCCCATTACCCTCTCTCATTCACTCCCCCATTACCCTCTCTTATTCACTCCCCCTCCATTACCCTCTCTCATTCACTCCCCCATTACCCTCTCTCATTCACTCCCCCATTACCCGCTCTCATTCACTCCCCCTCCATTACCCTCTCTCATTCACTCCCCCCATTACCCTCTCTCATTCACTCCCCCCCATTACCTTCTCTCATTCACCTCCTCCCTCCCAGAGCCCCTTTGTCTTCCCACCAAGCCCCGCCCCTTTTATGTCTTGTCTTTCGTTTGTTTTGTTTGTGGTCCACTGCATTGAACTAGGGTTTTTTGCTTGAGCAAGAGGGACTTTTTACTTGAGTAAGGACAGTTGACCAGTGGCTATGCCACTAAAGGCTATGAATGCTCCTCAGCCATCAACCATGAACTGTCAGTATAGCTCCTTGAGGGGAAATAGAACCTGACGAGCCCCTCCCTATCCATAAAGAGATGTTGATGGACTGTAGCTAGAGTTTTCCTGCCTGGCCCACAGTCAGGACAAATCTCTGCCACCCGCCAGTCCCACAGCCGCTCAGACCCAACCAAGTACACACAGAGACTTATATTGTTTAAACTGTTTGGCCTAATGGCTCAGGCTTCTAGCTATCTAGTTCTTACATCTTAAATTAATCCATTTTTATAAATCTATACCTTGTCACATGGCTCATGGCTTACCGACATCTTCATATGCTGTTTGTCATGGCGGCGGCTGGCAGTGTCTCCCCTCAGCCTTCCACTTACTTGGGGGCTGGAAAGAAGCTCTCCAGCAACAATGGACTCCATATTGTGCAGATAGCCACTGCTGCTTTGAGTCCATGTGTACAACGGCCGTCCCAGTGGACCTGAGATTTCTGACTTTGCCTCTATCTGAAACCCAGTAAACTACTTGTGAGAAAGAAAAGGCAACCAGACAAAAATCTCTTCTTGTCCAGAGGTGTCAGTTTGTGAGCCCTATATCATCAAAGACCCTGGACCACTAAGCTCCACTCAGGAGTCAATGGCTCAAGTGTCCGCAAATGCCAGAAGACACTTACAGGGGTGATGCTGGCTGGCTAGATGGGCATTGACCAGATGAGATGTTATGTCCAGTCTGAAGGAAAAACATCTTACATACACCCAACAATTGTGGCTGTAAGGAAAAGTGAGCCAATGGCACCAGTATCGAAATTTCTAAAAGACTCATTGAAATATGCACAATCTCTTGAAATCCTCTAAATTTTAACATTGAGAACAAGTTCCAAAATATCTTAGACACAACACAGGCCAAACAAAGCACAGCACACTGGCGCCCTTCAAGATCTGGGCTCTGTTGCCTCCCAACATTATCAAGACAGAATTTCAACACATCGGTGGAAGGAGAGAGAGGCCTTGCATCATGCAGAATTAGGGTGCAGCCAGCTCCCAGCCTAAGTCCCTTCTGCAGCTCTTCTACCCACCAACACCTACGTAGTTCGGTCTCAGCTCCTTGATCTGTGAGGAGAGGGGAAAGGGCAAGGTGAACATCAAGGACTTCAACCAGTATTCCACAGCAGTGGTCAGTAGACCCATTTGCTGAATAAGGCATTTTCTGCAAAGCAGAGAAGCCCTTCAGCTTTTGATGGCTCAAGAATTAGGGTAGGTGGATCCCTGGGTACAGTGTTCCAGATCTCAGGTGATGTCTCATGAGGACTCTCCCTAAAATGATTGAAAGTAGACTAAGAAGATGAAGCCACACCATGTGAGATACAGTGGCCATGTGTGTATGGATATCAGACCTCAGCTGTATCTTTCATTCTTCTCTTCACAAGAGGCTCAGAAGGTAGGGACCTTATCAATGCCTTTGTCTACATCTGGAAAATGAGGAACTGGAGGCTCAGAAGGGCTAAGCCAGGCAGGCCAAACAAGAGAAACAAGGAAAACATGGAGAAATGCAAACTACTACTTCTTTACAATTGAATCCTATCTGGTTATTTTCTGTTACTAACATTGGTTAGTATACTCAAGAGACTTCCAGTTTAAGATTGTCTTGGGTTACTAAGTGAGGTTACTAAGAGGGAGAGGGAGAGAAAGAAATCATGGAATAAATATAGGAGATAGTAGCTTTAAAAGGTCACTAGCAAGTACTCATAGATCAGTCCCTAGCCCAGCAGTCACCAGAGAGGCTTCACTGACACCTGATGGGAGCAGATACAGAAACCCACAGCCAAACATTAGGCAGAGAGAGAGAGACCCCAAATCAGAGATCTCCATTGGGTCCCTTCCCTTGGAGCTCATGGAAACCCTGCAGAAGATGGGGAGGAAGGATTGTAAGAGCCAGAGAGCTCAAGAACACCAGGAGAACACAGCCCACAGAATCTACTAAACAGGACTCCTAGAGGCTCACAGTGACTGAAGAGACAATCATAGAGCCTGCATGGGTCTGAGTTAGGTCCTCTGCAAATATGTTATGGTTGTTAGCTTGGTGTTCTTGTGGGATTCCTAACAGTGGAAGTGGGGGTATCTCTGACTCTTTTGCCTGCTCTTGGGACCCTTTTCCTCCTACTGGTTTTCCTTGTCTAGTCTTGATATGAGGGTTTGTGCCTAGTCTTGTTGTAACTTATTATGCTGTATTCAGTTGATATCCCTGGGAGGCTTGCTCTTTTCTTAAGGGAAATGGAGGAACAGTAGATCTAGGGAAGAGGTGAAGGGGGGGTGGCTGGGAGTAGTGGAGGGAGAGGAGGCTGCAGTTGGGATACATCGAAGAGTCACTAGCAAGAGACTAGAAGTAGGCCATGATAAACTGAGGCAAGTCTCTGTCAGGAAAAGCCACCCTTTCTGAGCAATAAGCTCCCAGCTCCTACTGGAAGAATGGGGCTTACTATAGAGAATTGGTCAGAACCATCTACAACCACTTAGGGGCAGCATGGGAAGCTGTGCATTCCAGTTAGTGTAACAAACTGCCTCATCCTGGACTTCATTTCTATTGGTTTGAAATTCTTCCACCATGTGGCACACTTCTCTTCTACAACTCAGTTTAAAAACAACTAAGTCACATGTGAAATGAATGAGACTCTCTCTCCTCTCTGATATTGTCATCCACACACTGAAGGTGGGAAGGATGGAACTCTGTAGATATCTATTTGATGTCTGTGAGAGACAAGTCTGCTGGACCACCCTTCTGCCTGAGTGTCCTGGTATCAGGGAGGACATAGTAGATGTGTTCCTATTCCCTGTCCACTGAGAGAACTAGGGTCCCTTTCTCTGGTGTTTGTACGTGGGACACCCAGAACCACCTGGAGAGTTCCTGTCTGCTCCGAGTATATGCACTGTGTCCCAGAAATCTATATCCTTAAGCAAAATCTTGAAGAGAGCTTAAATCTGGGCCATGGCATCCTTCCCATGGTCCATAGTTGGCCATTTCTTTTATTGCGACAGGGTCTCATTCTGTAGGCCAGGCTGGCCTTGAACCCTCCATCTTCTTGCCTCAACTTAGAAAGTCCTGTGGTTGCAGATGTGTGGCACTACATGCAACCTATAAAGTCCTCTGTTATATTTGTACATTTTCTTGTTTTGCAGCCCTGGGGATAAGCTATGTCCTGATCTACTCTGATTTCTTATTTACACACACCTATGTATCAGACTTGAATATTGTTTTGCCTCTTCCCAGGGATTTCTCAAGGTTACCCGAGAACAGCCATCTCAAAAGCTGCACCAAGGGTTGTGATCTTGCCCGTATACTATGCTTGGGAAACTTGGGAACACAGGGCCTGAGTGTTTCACCAGGGTCACCTGGATGGTGGGGACTGAGATGGGTTTGACGTGCAGCTTCAAGGCTTCATGGATGCTGAGCTTCCTGGCTACGGTACCATCTCCTCTCAGCCTCAGTGGAACGTGAAGGGGCTCCTTGTGCCCCACACGGTACATGTCTGACGAAGGAGGTAAATGTTGGCTTTGAAGCCAGCAGTCACTCAAAAGCTACCCCACAGGCCTAGGACTGCCCACAGCTCATGTGTCGGTCCGAGAGGAAACCTAGTTTGTGTATCTTCAGCAGAGAATATCTAGGACTAAATAAGGCAGCAGGGCAAAAGGCGAGAGAGAAGCGCTGTGCTAGCCTTGTGATGTTCTGATAAATTGTCCTGAGTTAACTGAGCTCACTGAAAAGATGGCTCTGGAAGTGGGGGTGTCCCGTGTCCGTCCCCCCCCCCCCCCCCCACCCCCGCATTTCAGATCCACACACGTGTCTCAAAGTGTCTTCCAAAGCCTCTTGTCTAGGGATGGGCTTCCCCTCTAACTCTGTGACAGGGAGGAAAGAGAATAGCAAAAGAGGCCCAAAGGCGAGGGAAATTGTGTCTTTAACAACAGCTAAAAGGTGGACCATTCCCAACAGCGGCTACTGTTTCTCATCCTACGGTATAAAGGTGCCTCCCGTGGCTATGGGAAGCTGGAAGTTCAGTCATAGACGCTCATCCATGGAGAGAAAGCTCCATCGGGAAATCCAGTTGAATTTTGCTGAATGTTGTAAGTACTGGATTTGATGATGTTGTCTTTATCTGTTGATATTTGTTCTTTGACTTGGAGGATGCCTTGCCCAAGGGGACATACCACTCTGTTTGGGGGCTCTCTGCTGTGATCCCCAGCTGATTGCCTCAAAGGGCTCTTTCTCAGTTGATTTCTGCAGGTTTTAAGTCCCTGGTTTGATGATATCTTTCTATCTATCATCTATCAAACTACCTCTTGCCATTTATTTTTTCACTTTAGCTATATACTTAATATACTCACCCACTCTAGACTGAAAGCATGGGTATTGTAGATTGTTTCTGAACTACATAGAAAAAGGAAAACTGATTTGAGTACACCACACCTTTTCATCATCACCAAATTCACACAATGAAGCTCCAACTCCTAATGTGGAGATAGGCTTTGGAGATAGGGCTGTATTAAGGTTGAAAAGGGTCTGTAAAGGGTGGGACCTTATCTTAGTTACTTGTGGGGGCCCAAAGAGGCTCCCTAGTAAGGCCTTACTTAAGGTCAGAAAGAATGAGCTTGCTTTGCCCAGCAGGGCTGCATAATGGGATGATTTGGCCAAGGGCACAGTTACCAGGTGTTTTGAAGAGTCTACACTTGTTGATACTTTATACCTCGACCTTGAAAGGGGAGGTCTTTTGTCCCTCCCCTTGCTGATGTATACAAAGCCTATCGTGATTATTTAACTTGGGGCAACTGGGTACTGACTCAGGGCCCTCGCGAAGTTATCCTGTGTCTCTGTCTTTCTCATCATCTCCATCTATATTTCCACCTAATACTTCCTCATTCCTCACTCCTCCCTGCAAGAACCCTTCGACAGGTTGGAGATGGCCTCCTACTTTTCCTCTTGCTGTGATAAAATACCATGGCAAAAGCAACTTAGGTTAAAGGGTTTATTTGGTGCACAGTTCAAGGGTATAGCTGCAGGATTTTGAGGCATTTGGTCAAGTTGTGTCCACAGTTAGGAAGCAGCGAATGATGGATGTCCATGCTCAGCTAGCTTTCTCCTTTTTACTCAATCTAAGACCCAGGCCTAGGGAATGGTGCCACCCATTTTAGGGTGGGCCTTCCTACCTTAATTAACCCAGTCAAGATAACCCCTTACAGGCATATCCA
>CABHPP010149101.1:0-29284 GCA_902168425.1 Peromyscus attwateri | reverse complement strand
CCCTCTCCCCCTCTCTCCTTATATTTCTCACTCTGTTCCTCCCTCGCTGCCTTTATGACTAAGCGCCAAAGAAAGAACATGTAAGGACTCAGAAACTTATGGCCATCTGTAAGTCAGGAAGAGAGCCCTCACCAGACTGCTCCCTGAACTTGGACTTCTAGCTTACAAAACTGTGTGAAAACAAGCTTCTATTACTTAAGCTTCACCTTCTAAAGTATTTTTATCCTGGCAGTCAGGGCTAGAATGACAAGGACAAACCTAGAACTTGAGGGAGAAAGAAGAGACTTGGCAAGGGCCAGGCACCACCCAGAGGTCTCTCTGCTTAACACTCCTATACTCCCATGATCTCCTCCACCCTAAGGTATCCTATGCTCACTGTCTCCAGAATGCCTTTCCTCTCATGGAAACAGGCTGTGCCTATTGCTAGGACATACCAAGACCCTTGGCTCTGCCAAGTCGCAAAGCACCTTCCTTGTTGGGGCTATATTAAACATATACCTAAGGCCCCCTTGGTCTCTGACTCAAAGGTCACTTCAGTGTTGCAAGCCTCATGCTCTCTGTGTTCCTCCGAGGATCAGTCTGGCTCTCCAGATGCTTCCACAAGGCAGCATGGGAAGGACGCCTCTTCTTCCTTCTTATCTGCCTGAATGGGAAGAAGGGATGGTCAGAACTTGGACATGACTGACTGCTTGGGAGAAGGACTGAGATCCAAAATACTCAGGCTAAATTAGACTCCAACACGTGGCAGGGTCAAAGTGGCTAGTCAAGGGGGAATTTTGATACTCTCTGTTTATCTCAGACCCTCACATTCAGCCCCCACCTAAACAATGTGGTTTCTATAAAAACAGTGCACTTGGTGTACAAAAGTGCTCTGAGCCAAAACCCCCTACTCCCCAAACCACTTTCACATAGACTTCAGCCAACTTATCCCTAAAGAAATTCTAGAACCATCCATGCCTGCCCTGATCCTGTACCCACCATCCTTTCTCACTAGCTGCTCTGTTCTCCAAGCCCATCTGAACTCTCCTGTTATGCTCCTGGGTCATGTGAAGGATCTTAAGTAACCTACACAGTGTGTCCACCAAAAGAATCTTGAATGTTCTTATTGTTCTGAGAAGCTATAAAAGCTATAAAAGCCTGGTCCACAAGAGTGTGTGCGCACATGCTCCCACAGACAACTGTAAATGCCCCTTCTCAGGCCTGGTCTACAAGAGTGTGTGAGCACATGCCCCCACAGACAACTGTAAATGCCCCTTCTCAGGTTGTTCTCAGAGTCTTTCCCAGTCCACAGGTGCCCTGTAAATCAGGACAGGCCAACAATGCAGGCCTTCACTATGTTCTCTGCATCCTCACCTTCTCCTTCGAGCCCACCCAGTCTTTGAAAAGGGTCTAAGTTTCCACCCTGGGGATCTCCACAGGGCTCAGTTTCCCTAGAGCGGCTGTGTGTACCCAGCTTCCTTTATGAGGGGTCACCCCTTCATCTCCTATCTCCTGCACTTGACTAAATTTACCCACTGTCAGGTCAGTAAAATAAGAGCTAAGTGCTTGATTGGCTTTCAGCCTCATTTGGAAGACAAGGGATTGTTGAAACCAGATCTGAGCATTTTGATTATCAGTCTCCATCACCTGTACACATTTACAGCCAATGGAGGTTTTTCTGTGGATCTGTTTACACGGGGAGTTGCGTGTGGATTTATGGGGCAAGTGACTCTTGGGTCATTTCAAGTCTTCAGCAACTGGAGCTTTGTGGATGCTTTTAACTGCAGTTGTTGAGAAGGAAAAAAAAGGAAAAGAAAAGAAAAGACATTCCTAGTTACGTGTCCAGGTGAGCTGCAGTGGCTCCAATATACATCTATCCTAAGTGACCTTTGCCTTCCGAAGGGAAGACAACAAAAGACCTTTTAGCCATAGACATCTGAATGCACACAACAGCACCACAGTGATGGAAACCTCAACTGGGCCAGCAAGACCATGAGAGGGCCATCTGCCTGCTAATCCAGACCAGTCAAAAAAGATGGTGTTACAGGACCAAGTGTTCCCTCAGTAGAGAGGCCTGGTTGACTTCTTGCCAAACAAGCATCCCTCACAGCTCAATGTCAACCTCTTGCCCTCTCTCCTTCTCCCAGAATGGTGCTCTTTTACTTAGCCTTGGGTTTGTGGATCTCTGTGGCAACCCTATTTGGAAGAACAATGGCATGTTGCTTACATGGCACTCCAGGGGTGAAATGGTGTCAGGAGGGCTGGGTTAGACATACACAAGGGCTCTCAGCTACCTTCAAGGCACCTTAAAAACATTTGCTTGGCCAGAAGCATGTTTAGTGGTGTTCACTACACCCCTCGTCTCTCTCTTTTTAGACTTTTTTTTTTAAATGTGTATGTGTGTGTGTCCTGCATATATATGTATACCATATGAGTGTTAATTCCCATGGAGACCAGAAGAAGGCATCGGGTGCCCTGGATCTGGAGACAGCTGTGAACCACATGATGTGAGTGCTGGGAACCAAACTAGGGTTTTCTGCAAAAGCAGCAAGTGCTCTCAACCACGGAGCATCTCTTCAGCCCCAGCAGCTCTCTCTTTCAATTGGATGCCATTCTTGAAGCATCATCTAGTTTCAATAAACTGCTACCTCAAAAGTCCTTGCCTACAGGCCACCTTCACAGGCTCAGCATTCCACTAGCATATCCTGTCTAAAGCAGGGTCCATCGAAGTATCCTTCACAAACAACAATGGATGGGTGGCAAGCATTGTCATTCTCAGCTCTGCAGGTCATCACTGTTCAACCATTCTACTGGGCCGTCATCCACCACAGCTGCCCTAGACATTATGTAAGTGAAGGGGTATGGCTGGGTCCCAATAATGTAGTTACGAACACCGAAACTAGAATTTTATATAATTTTATGTATCACCAAGTGTATCTTTTCATTCATTTTAAAATTGTTTCTTAGCTTATAGGAAATATAAAAGCAGGCAGGAGGTCCAATTGGGTCCAAAAACTTTATTTTCTCACTGTCTGATCTAAGCATGAACAAACAAGCTCTCCCACTACCACATTCCCAGCTAGTGATTTGCTGTGAGTTATATGGGTCAGTGTTTTGAATTTGCCTTTCTTACTTGCAACTCTGGCTGCTCGTGGGTGATGGCAGCAACACATAAAATGTCTTCTGCATTTTGGGTCGACCTAAAGGCAGCAAGAGGCTACCGAAGGGCTGGGCTCCTGGGGAGAAGAGATCATGCCAGGAAAGAGGTTTCCTATTACCTTCTCTACAGTGATAATGTATGCAGGAAAACAACCTTTCCTGTAGGAAGCAGCAAGGCAAGTCACAGTGCCACATGAAGGGGCTGCCCTGAGTCTGCATGAGCCTGCAGCCCAGCTGGCCGGAAGGCTGGGGATATTGACAGAACGCTTGTCTAGCATGCAGGGGCCCTGGTTTATGTGGTCCAGTTCCCAACACCACATAAACCAGGTGTAGAGTTGCACACCTGTAATGCCAGCCCTCAGGAGATAGAGGCAGAAAGATCAGAAGTTCAAGGTTACTCTTGGCTACATATGGGGTGCAGGGCCAGCCTGGGATATATGAGGCCCTGTATTTAAAAAGAAAAGAAACAACAAACAAATAAAAACAAGATACTCTACTGTTAGCCAGGACCCGGGAGACTTCCCTGTAGAGAGGACAGCTTATGCCAGTCTCTCCAAGCCCTGTCTCACACTTGGCAGTCTATCTGCATAGCTGAGTCAGCATCTGACTTGAAGAGTGTCGGGCTGCTTGATTCTTCAATGGAGAATTTCCCTTTGTTTTAGGTTCTCCTTTGGGGTTGCTGATCACAACACAACCCCTGGAACTAGTCTTGCTGGAGAAATCATCAAAAAATGCAGTTCCTATTTGGTCTAGCTTTTGGACCATGGTACAAAATCCATTCACCAGCTTGGTCTGTTCCATCCTCAAAATGGATAATGGTCCTTTAAAAACCTGATGGAGCCATGAGTTAATGTGTGTTTAAGTCGTGAGCACAGCAGGTTGACTGCTGTTCAAACATCATGATTGCTTGAGATTTTGATCATTATTTTCAATGACTTAAAGAATAGTAAATGTTTTTGTTTGTTTTAGAAGAGCCCACCTGGTAGCTCACTGGGTAAAGGCCCCAAGCCTGATGATTGAGTGTGACCCTGTAATCTATGTAAAGATGGAAAAACAGAATTATCTCTACGAAGTTGTCCCTTGACCTTCTCAAGTGTGTCATGGCATGTGCATGCCCATACACACATTAAAAAGTAATAAATACATTTTTAAAAAGAGGCATGGGAGAGAGCGTGGTCCTGGGCATATTCACAATCAACTAGTAGTAATAATGGCATATATATCTGTATCTATATATCTGTATCTATATCTATATATAATATGCTTATTTTATCTTTATATCTTTATCTCAATACCTGCAAAGAGAAAGAGAGAACAGCTAATAATTGAGTGCCATATAACAGGTTCATCCCACATAAAAATCTCATTTAACCTGAATTTCATTTGACATGGAGATCATTTATTACCCCATTTAGAGATCAAGAAAACATTAACATTCTTTTTTATTTGGCTTGGTGTTTTTAACTTTTTATTACGTGTGCGTTTGTGTGTGTGTGTGTGTGTGTGTGTGTGTGTGTACAAGTGCTACACTTGTGGAGGTCAGAGGACAAATTGAAGGTCAGCTCTCTCCTTTCACCATTCAGGTCCTGGGGATTGAACTTGGGTTGTTGGGCTTGGTGGCAAGTGCCTCTTCCCACTGAACCATCTTGCCAACCCTGAGTTTGTTTTGTTTTGTTTTGGAGATACAGACTCTCTCTCTGTGGGGTAGGCTGACCTTAAACTTGAGATAGTCCTACCTCAGCCTCCTCCATGCTGGGACCACAGCAGCTCCTCCTTTATTCTTGGTTTATCAGATGATGTGTTCTGTCTTTTTCCAAGTACACAACGCTACAGACTTTGACTTGCAATGGATATAGGCAAAATTCACTGGCCCTCAAGAAAAGGATTACAGGAGGACCCAGAGCCTGAACAGCCATGCCCCAAAGGACGCAGAGTTCTTTGTGGAAAAGCAAAGTTGTTTGTCCACATATATATTTTAAAAATAAATTTTATCTCTGAACTACTCCATGGCCTGAGGCTCCACTTTGGAAATGTTTGACACTGGCTGAGTCAGAAGTGCAAAGCAGTTTTGAGGCTCCCATTCAAAACTGGCCCCAAAGCTCCAGGAAAATGGGAGCCCAAGGGCCCTATTCAGAATGACACGTGAGAAGCGGAAGGCGTCTCCTGTCCCTGCCCAGAATAGACTGCCAATTCCCTTGAAGGCTTCCTAGGATGAAATGTGACAGGTGATAAGCTCTGCTTTCATCTCTTAAAAGCCATCAATAAATAAGTAAGCAAACAAATGACATGAAAACATGGGCTGGACCACTCCAGTGTGCATGGAGAAGCAATGGCACATTTATCCATCCACACAGGCTGCCCAAGGTTGAGAGGCTATATTTGGAAGAAAACTGGAGATTTGAGGTAGAGATGAACCAGAAAATCTCCACCCATCATCAAGTACAGGCTTCTTCCTTCATCTCTCAGCCAAGAGGGGAAGGATGGAATTACTGACATCTCAATGTCGTGTGACTTTTGCTGGGAAGACATAATCAAATGTCTACTCATCCCAGATAGGACACACCAACAGACCACCAAACTGGCTTGGTTAACCACAAGCTACTAGGCTCATAGGAACATGGGTAAAGGGTTACTTACAGGAGTGTGGGTGACCCCAAACAGCTACATCACTGAAGTCCCCCAGCATGGACAATGACTTCCCATATCTGCACAGAGTATCCCCTTCAATTAACCTTCTATACTCTATAAGCTCCAGCATCTCCCAAGACCATGTGTATCTGGGGCAGAACTACATACAGCTGGGAAAGAGCACAGGAGGGAGGGAGATGGGGGCTGGAAACTCAAGTGAGTGTCTCTGGGGAAGGCAGGTAGCCCAAACCCCTCTGGTTAAGGTGGTAATGGCTGCGACATTCAGAGGACAAAATCAGCAACACTCAACCGTTCCATTGCATGAGAACCCACAAGAACTCCCAATTGTTGAAGCTACTTTGTAAGTGTGGAAGGAAGGCCAATTCATTTGGAAGGCAGTGCCTTTTTCTGAAAAGCCCAGGAAGGTAGTATATGCCTTTGACCCATGATCTGAATAGTACCTACCTTCTCAGCTATGAAGTCCATAGGGCACTTCATACCTGTGAGTATGAGATAATAAAAATATAGGCAACAGCAAGTGTTAGCAAGGATGTGGGAAAAGTGGGAGATTGTTAGTGCGAACACAAAACAGGGTAACTGCTTAGGAAATGAGATGACGATCCCTCAAAAGTTCCAACACTGGGTTATCCTGGGACCCAGCAATTCTGCCCCTAGGTATACACCCAAGAGAAATAAAAACACATGACCCCATTTCCACCCCCACCCCCGTCTTAGTTAGGGTTTCTATTGATATGAAGAGACACCATGACCACACAACTCTTATAAAGTAAAACATTTAATTGAGGTGATGGCTTACAGTTCAGAGGTTCAGTCCATTATCGCCATGGCAGGGAGCATGGCGGCCATGCAGGCAGATGTGGTGCTGGAGGAATACCTGAGAGTCCTGTACCTTGCAGGCAATAGGAAGTCGACTGAGACACTGGGCAGTATCCTGAGTATAGGAAATCTCAAAGCCCACCCAACAATGACACACTTCCTCTAACAAGACCATACCCACTCCTGTAGATGTAACCAACCGTCTTATAAATAAGAAACACAGAACCAATGCAAAGAAGAAAGCCAAGAGGTCAGAGCTAAGAGCCAAAACCTTACCCTTCCTCCTGCAGTGGTCCTACCTCTCCGAAGGAGCCCGTACTTCCTGTGTTAAAGTCTTTATATAGTCTCTGTTCTGCCTTCTCATTGGTTGTAAACCCAACCACAGGACTGCCTCATTACGGCCTGTCTGTATAGACCTCCAGGTGTTCTATGGTTGGTAATGAGATTAAAGGCATGTGTATCCAATGCTGGCTGTATCTCTGAACACACAGAGACTTACCTAGCTCTGTCTACCAAGTGCTGTGATCACAAACGTACACCACCACTGCCCTGCTTTCCTATGGCTTGCTAATAGCTCCAGGCAACTTTATTTATTAACATACAATTAACATTTTGGTATAAAAGAAAAATATCACCATATTTCCCCTTTTCTATTTTAATAAAAAGAAAAAAGGAAAACGCTTATAACTAACATAAGAAAATCTATATACAGAAGTACAATAACTATATACAATATATACAAGTAATAAATACCTAAACAATGTCTAGTCTATTTGTATTTAACAAATTCAGAGAAAATAATTCTATTATCTATCCTATTGTATCTAATTCACTTTCTATCCTAATTAATCTTTAACTATAACTAAATAATCTTCAACTCCTTCAGAGACCCAAGAAGGAAATAATATTAGCTAACAAAAATAAAAACAGGAAGTACATGCAAGCAACTTCCAAAAAATTGTGAGTTGACAGAAACAGCCAGCTTCCTGGACAGTCATCTGAAGTTTCTCCGCAGTGTTGGGGCATCATCTTCAGCCTATAGGCTTAGTGTATCTGACAGACTCATTTGTGAAGTAGGATGTACACAAAGTCAACAGTTCAACCTCACATTGGATGAGAGCAGTTCATGTACCAGAAATACCTGAATTCCACTGGTGTCATGTCGTGATTCAGGATTTTAAATTCTGGAAATTGTTGATGTCTTTTGAATTTAGCTGTCCATTCTTCTTGGCTATGTGTGTATGTGGCTTCATCTCAGCACACTCCAACAAAGCCACACCTCCTAATAGTGCCACTCTATGAGATTATGGGGGCCAATCACATTCAAACTACCACCCCCCAAAAACAACCCCTATAGATGGATGCTAAAAAGCAGTGCTATTCATAAGGTCCATCAGTAGATGAACAAATAAATATATTGTGTGTGCAATATACCCTCACAACAGAATATAAGTTGGAAATAAAGATGACATACTGATACACTGCAATATGGATGAACCTTATGTTAAATAAATGAAACCAGACATGGAAAGCAACCTACTGTAGGACCCAATGTATGTGAATTGTCTCCTCAGAGAATAGGTGAGAATTGCTAGGAAGGGAGTTGGGGAGTGACTGCTCATAGGTACTGGGTTTCTTTTTGGAAACTTGGAATTAAATCTGAAGACATTCTGGTATTGAAGGTTGTATGGTATTGTGAATATACTTTACAAAAACCACTAGTATGCATAAAGAACTCCCACGAAGAGGGGACTGTCTGTCAGAGCTAAACCTCTACAGGTAATCCTTATGGTAAGACCTATGATGAATGTCCAAATAGAACCTGGGACTTGGCCAACACCACCAAGCTATACAAAACATGGTGGTCAATTCGATCCCAGCTCATCTGCCAGGTCTTTCTATGGCACCAGACAGGCCACAGGCTTAGTTGTTTAGGCTCTTTGGGTGACTCTTAGAGACCTGCAGCTCAGTTTCAAGTTTCTATTTGCACTAGCTAAGCCCTCTGGAATGGTCTAGAAACCTTCATTAGCCAGGACAAGCTGGCAGCCTAAACTGCTATGCTCAGAATGGGAGTTGGGTCCTTGAACCATAGCTGTGCACAGGTCTGATACTATGAAATTGTTCTCATTTCCTGAGTGTGAGGTTCAAGAAGATCCCCCAGCATCAGATGGTGAGAAGTTCCCAGGGGAAGAGACTGAGCAGTGGATGAGGAGCCCTTTGTGCCCAAGAAATCCACAGAACTCTCCCAGAGGGGCTATCTTCGTTGCCCAACTGTCCACCCTCCCCATTCTATTATACATTACAATTAGCTGGCCTTCAAGGCAGCCTTCTGAATGTGCCCCTCCGACCTGGAAACAACAGGGTCCAAGACACACCCCAAACACCTACCATCTTTTGGTTCTTCACAGATGAACTCATTTCCTGGTTCATTGACAACCATCTACTTCTCAAAGCTTTCCTTCGGTCTGGGGGGGGTGGGGGTGGGTGGGTTATGTGGGTGTGGCCCTGAACTCCAGGATTCTCATCAAGCTCTGCATATATTCCTTTAGGGTGGGTTTTTTTTTAATTTCCTATCTTTTTCAGGGATTTCCTGTTTTCTTTCCCTCCATGACAAATCTCTCAAAAATAATTCTAAAACTAAAATCACCAATAGCTGCTTTAGGATTCCTGCTGACCCAGCTCCCTAAAACAGAGACGCCTGGCAGTTCTTTCACTGGAATTGACATGGTCAAAGTCACAGTGTCCTATGAGATGTGGAAGGCTGATCTACACGGAGACGAATGAACATTAGATCCTATGCCTGGGTTTAAATACACCAGTAACAGCAGCAGGTCCATTCTGCCCAGATCAAGGGCATCCAAAAGATGGGGATGGCCAGCTAGTAGCATACCCACCCTGCACCCAGGTGACTCTTTTCACATCTTCACTTTCTCAGTGCTCTGCTGGAGATGAAACCCAGTGCCGAAAGCTTGTAAAGCAAACGCCCCGCCACCAAGCTACAACCCCAGCCCACACCCACATGCTTTATTTATTTATTTTTTTTTTACTCACATTCTTTTGGTGGGGTCATTACCCTGCTCTACTAATAAGAAACTGAAGTACAGACCAAGACCAGATGCCACCCTCCCGGTGCCTAGTGAAACCCTGGCTTCAACCACGTCCCAAGCCAAACAGGGACAGCAGGACAGCACTGTTGAGTGACCCTCAACCCCACACGGCTACAATTCCAATGAAGCAGCTGCTCCTAAGCAATTCCAATGGAGCCTTAGAGGTCCTAGATCCACATGCACGGACAAGCGACACGCTCTCTTCGGAGGTTTAGCGGCAGGAAGTAAATTCTCCATGCACCACAAGGAGGACAGCCTAGACGGTTCTAAAACTCATTGACACCTCCTCATCTTTAAGTCACCTTTAAGGTCTCTCCCATGCTGCTTCTCTGGGAGGTATAAAGGACCCAGGAAGGAACAATGTTGAGGTAAGTAACCTAGCCAGGGTTGAAGCAACATCTGATTTTCCACTGATCAATCCGGCCCAGGCACTGCTGTTCCCAGGCAACCCTGGTAAGTCACCTCAATGTGTGGCCTTCCAGCTCTGCCTCTTGCGCATCCACGCCACCAAGCACTCTGTCAACACCTCTGTCCGAGCACAGGAAACCATTGGGTAAGACACAGGTATTAAAAAAATAAGCTGCATGACATTTATTTTGTCTTGTTAACATTAATATCTGTAGAAACATTTTTATTGTCAGTATAAAAATTAACAGGTTTTATTAAATACTTTCTCCAATTTCAAAACACATAAAATCAGTGTAATCTGCATTCATTTCGCACAACTGTAGCAAAGTGAGTGGGTGTGTATCCAAAGCCAAACACAATCCTTGAATACGGAAATCAACAATAACCACCATCTTGTTGGATGCAGCGATTAAGCCAGATCTTTCGGTGAGGTCTTGTCAGACAAAGGCGGGAAGCCAGAAGCAAACCCTTAAGAAGACAGAAGGAGCTCCCAAACTCTCAGCAGAGTAATACTGGGCTTGTGATATTCTGAGAGCCCCAAAGGGGTTTCTGATGCTGAAGAACCTGAAGCTGTTATTAAAACCATGGAGGAGAAGCAAGGCTAGTGTGATGGTCGTGCAACTCAGGCAGAAGGCCAGCTGCCAGACAGAACCCAGCCTGCTATCCTTCCAGTGGAAGTCTGTCCCCAGAGAGTGGATTAAGGCATCTTGGGATGAGGACGCTGGTACCATTTGTCTTGGGACGTCTGCTTACATGATACACTGGGGTGACAGAGCTTAACAGGTTTCTTGTAAGTGGGCATTGAGGTGTCTAAACATAATCATCGGACAGCAGAGTTGAAACACAGATAAATCAAACACATCATTTCCCCCCAAATTAGTCATATATCGTAAATATTTCTCTTCTCAAAGGATCCAATAACCAGTTAAGTCCGAGCATAGATTAACTAGTCTTCTGTGCTGCCTGCATAGAAATGCCACTTAAATTACAAAACAAAAAAAAAACACCCTATAAATGATTAATCGTTTCGTATATTACCAATTGGTTAATAAATTAATGTGACACCATTTTCCCTGAAAGCAAAAGTATTTTCCCACCTCTGCTCGGTGAAAATTAAGAAATTCTAAGAACAGCATTTAGCAAATATCTATTTAAAAAAAGAGAGACCAATTTTCTAGGTGCATCAGGACATCCATTTAAAATCAATACAAAAAATAATTCCTTGTAAATATATAATATATATTTATACATAATTTGAATATATTTACATACATCCAGCACCTATATACTGCATTTGTGCTCTGTAAGTGTGTGCTGACATATATTTTCTCCAATTATTACAAAATTAACAAGGGAAGGCAGAACACGTGTCTGCCTTGAGTCCTACTGGGGCGCAATCCAGTACACACGGTGGGGGACAGGATGGCGTGGTGGCTTGCGGCTGTCCACTTATCAGGAAATACTCGTCCTCTCCTGGGAAGGTGACATGTTTCCAACCATATAAATCTTTACACATGTGCCAAATATGCTTCCCATTATTTACTTCTTCTCTGATCCATATGTACAAGTGGAGGTGTGTCACACGCTCCGGAGGCACAGCCCCTCTGCTCAGTGTCAGTAGGTTCCTGGTGCTATCCCATGTGGGGACAGGAAGACATGTTCGCTCATGTTTTAACACTGCCGTTTATGTGTGGATACTGAGGCAGGCAGGGTTCATAAGGCATGGGGTCTGGAGAAAACACAGAATCGTCCCCTGAAGAACAAGAACTCCTTGTGTCAGGATAACTAGGAGAATACTGTTCGAGAGGCTGAGTGAGGTCCAAGTATTCCTGCAAGAAGGGAAGAGAGACGTTTTTATTTCATCTCGGGTCAGGATAACAAGGTGAATACGGTTCGAGAGGCTGAGTGAGGTCCAAGTAGTCCTGCAAGAAGGGAAGAGAAGAATCTCATTTCAAACAGAAGTTCCCGAGACATCTCTATCAGACTTGGGAAAGGACAGGGAACCCACCCCCCCAAGGCCCAGTTTACCCCCACTTCACACAGACCTCCCTGAGACCTCAACCTCATCCACTCCAGGCTGCCCCGAACTTTCTCTTCTAACGCGACACCAATAAACCACCAGCAAGTAGTAGACAATAAAAACACAGTGAACTGCTGGTACTGGGTAGTCAGCTCTGCCCACAGGAGCTGGGTACCTACGATAGCCCTCCTCACTAGAGCTCATGGTTGGAGTTTAAGGCCCAGTGAAGTAGAAACACCACAGGACCCCTTTAAATAGCCAGGCCATGAATATGTATTTTCTGAATCACGGTCTACAGTTGTCGTTTCTAGGATCATTTAAGGGGAAGGCTTCTCCATTTGTTGCATAATTTAACAGATGTAATTCATTACTCTCAGAAGCTCTCAGAGTTAACAACGTAAACAGGTTGGGGAAAGGCCTGGATACCCTCATGAATGTTAAATCCATAATGGGCTGTTAAAGGAAAATCTAGGGAAAGGGGGGTTTAGTCTTGAAAACGTAAAGTTTATAAAGTTTCTCCACTCCTCCAAGCATCCCTGGCTACTGCCGAGGTCTCTCTGGCTCACTCAGAATTCCTCTTCCTCCAGCTCTGGGCAGGGAGTAAGCCCTGGTATATTTCTGTTTGACCCATGAACAAGGCTGCTTCTCAACATTTGTACATGGGCAGTCGAAAAATCAAATTAAGAATCATATCTTATGGCAACCAATGACGTGAAATGATATAAATTCATATGAAATTATGTTAAGTTTCCCAATTTCAGAGTCCATAAAGTTTTAGTGGAAGACAGGCACTCATTTATTTACATAGAGTTGGGGCTGCTTTCATGCTAGGACGGCTGAGTTTCGACAGAGACCATATGGCCTTGAAGCTGAAAATGTTTACTCTCTGGCCCTTACAGAAAGTACTGGCCAACCCTGGTTGGAAACTAGGAAAAGATTTCTCTCTGTCTCTCTCTCTATCTGTTTCTCAATGTGTATCTCTCTGTCTCTGTCTCTCAGTGTGTGTGTGTGTGTGTGTGTGTGTGTGTGTGTGTATGTGTGTGTGGTCTGTCTCCTTTTTTCCTTTCCTTCCTTCCTCTCTGTTTTGAGACGCGGTCTCAAATATTGCAGACTGGCCACCAACCTGCTGTGAGGCTGAAGATGCCCTTGAACTTCTGATCCTCCTGCATCTACCTCCCCAAGCGCTGGGATCACAGGTGTGCACAATCATGCTCAGTTTATGGAGTGCTGGGGGATGAACCCAGGGCTGTGTGCACACTAAGCAAACACTCTTATCAACTGAGTTACATCCCCAGCCCTGAAAAGATTTCTAAACAGGGGCCTTCCTACTCTCACTGCCTAGCAGCCCTGGCACAATAAGGTGGCTTTGCTTGCACACCCAGAAGCCAGCCACTCCTCTCTGACACGGGGTTTTGCTGAGAGGGGGCAAAAAGCGCAGACTACAGCGCAAACTGCCCCAGCGTTATCAGCAGAGAGTCCATGGAATGTTGGCGACCGTACGGCTTAAAAGACAAAAACCACTATAATTCATCACCAGGGTTGGCAAGAGAAAGAGTCGCCATCCAAGAAGGGGGATGTGTCGGCTCCAGCAACATCAGCATTAACCGCACAACCAGAAACAAACACGCCCACCACATCAAAAGAGGACTTTTTGCTTACCATAATAAAAATGAAATTTTGTCCTAAACGGAACCATTTTTTTTGAGCATGTGGTAATGATTTTAAGAAGGAAAGAAACTTCGATTTTTATATCCGTTAGACAATAAGGCATTCTGCTCTCTTATTTTAGGATCTGCATATAAAGTTCAGTAGAAATGGGTCCCTCTTTAAACATAAATATATCAATGCTCAACATTGAGTGCAGACCTGGGATCATTACATGAAAACCTTAGTGCCCTTCCCAGTTTCTAAATGAAGCTGTAACTTTCAGATCTGATAGGGAAAAAAAAAAAAAAAAAGAATATTACTGGATTCCAAGCCTAGGGTTAAAGGAACTTAGGCTAGAAACAACAATTTTGGCAAGAGAAGAAAGTTGGCTCCCCCTCCACCTTGAACTATTCCTTTCTTTCAACTTCTGAAGGTCAGCTGTGTTCATTCAAACGCAGGCTCCCTCTTCGTCCAGCCCAAGCCCCGGCCAAGAGCACAAGATAAAGTTGCCACATTAAGGCTTTCCATCTCTACATTCAACTGTTTTTCCTTCTCATCACTCTATTTTTTAAATAGGAATTAATTGTATTCTTTTCCTTTTAAGTATCTGGGAGATTTTAACTTTTTACTGGTGTGAAATCTACACCAACATTTTTTTTTTTTTCATGAGGGAATATTGCTCAGCACGTTCAGGGAATATCTCAAAATTTGTTTACAATTTCTAGCAGAGGGTTTCCCTGGACTGTGTGGGTCTATCATCTTTTCTGCTTGTAGAATATTCTTTCTAAAACCCTAACAGTCACTTGGTTTATGTTGAAGTCAGAGACGTGGCTGTATTTAGGCAAAGAGTAACAGAAAATGGTATCTTTGGTTGGCATAAATTATAAGTACAAAAACTGAAATATTCTGTGTGTATTCGCATGTGTGTGAGTGTACACCCATATGGAGGCCTTGTTTTATGAGACAGTATCTCTTGTTGGAACTTGAAGCTTGCCCAAGAGGTTAGATTAGCTGGCCATTGAGTCCCAGGGATCCACCTGTCTCTACCTCCCCAGTGCTGGGATTGCAAGAGAACACCATCACATCAGGCTTTCGGGGTGAGTGCCACGCTTGTGTGGTGATCACTCTAGCAACAACTAGCTACCTACCCCCCAACTCCACTCCTAGGATAAATATTTTAACTATAGGCTCCAACTGTCAACTTAAAAATCCTGTAAGTCACTCATAACAGAATCACATAATTCATACATGATATGTGCGACACATGTGTCACACAAAAAGATCCGAGCCACGTGTCTTTCCAGACAGGCTTACACAGGGTAGTACTACATGGAAACAATAGAATCTCAGTGCCTTTCACCAAGCTGGTCAGCCCCTGAACACAAGCAGCATTCACACTAACTACCAGGACACAGAATCCAGGGCTCACGTTACATGCCAGTACCTTCCCACGCACACCAAAATACTACCACAAAACATTTTCACCTCTTCCTCTACACACACACACACACACACACACACACACACACACACACACACACACGCAAAGCCACCAACTCCAACAAAGGAGCTTGCATTTAACAAACAGGCATCTCCTGAGCCAAGCAGGGTCCCCCAGGCTTCTGGAAGGAGACTTTTACCTCGTTGGTTGTGAGAGTTAGAATCCGATCCAAGTCTTCCACCAACTGCTTGAATGTGGGTCTCTGTGAGGGTACAGCATGCCAACAGTCCCTCATCATCATATACCTAGGAAGAAGGATTTCTCTGGTGAACTGATGTCATTAAGCACTTGATACACAGATGTGGATGGTTTGAACAGGTGGCAGGGAGACATGCCCTAAATAATGAACTATAACTACAGAAGCACTAACATTACATCAACTTCTCTGCAACCCAGAATGCTTTAGGGGGGCGACTCTGCATCCAAAAGGGACATCTATGTTTTTTGCTGCTACCTCTGTGACAGTGTGACCCACCATGACGTCGTCACACTTTTCAGCCATCTCTAGAGAATGGAAGGAGACGTAGCTGCACTCTTCTCCCTCCAAACACTCCCGACTAAACTACACTTCAGGTTTGTTTTTTTTTTTTTTTTTTTTAAAGTCTGTTGACAAAAGTTCCTCGGTTCAAAAAAACTATATGAATTCAGAAACCACAATTAGAAGGTTTATGCAAACTAATCTGCCACCACGGAGCTTTGAGCTAACTTCCTGATTAACTCTTGGATAGTCCAAGCTTCCCGCCTTATCTTGATTATCAGTTTCGACAGACCCTCTATGTTAGAAAAAGCAACAGGAACACAAGGCACACAATAAATGCCTTTATATAATATGCTATAAAAAGTGGCCATTCATCAGCTCTCCACTGCACACCCGAGAGTGCTCCTTGGGATTACTGCTCTGAAATCCCCATGAAGAAGCACACAATAGGAGGCAGTCTCTGGGACAATCACTTTCTTAGTCTGCCCCAGAGGGGGGGGGGGGCACCTCACTGCACAAGGCACGCGTCATTAACACAACACAATTTCACCTACAGTGTGAGGAAGTCCTAGAAACCAGCTCACACTTTCATAAGCAGAAACGGGACCTTCATAAGCAGAAACGGGACCCTCACGATGGCACCAGGATAAACTTTGGGTTCTCTGCTTTAAAATACGGGTAGCCAAACACACTAGTCCATTCAGTCAGAGTTAGTGTGGTTAATGTAATAGCAACTTCCTTTTCCTCTCTATTTGTGTGTGTGTGTGTGTGTGTGTGTGTGTGTGTGTGTGTGTGTGTGTATGCATGCATGTGTACACATTTGGAGGTCAACCATGGGAATTGTTCTTCAGAAACCATCCACTTTATTCTTTGAGATAGGGTCCCTCACTGAGACCTGAGGTTTGCTGTTTTAGCCTAGGCTGGCTGGCTGGTAAGCCCCACGGATCTTGCCTCTGCACCTCTGCAGTCTGTGGGGTTACAAGTGCACACACCACTGTGCCCAGATTTTTGGGTGGGTGTTGGGAATGAACTCAGGTCCTCATGCTTGTGTGGTAAGTGCTTTCCCAAATAACTAACTCCCTGTCCCCATCACTTTTTAAAAAAATTAACTTATTTTCATTTGATTTTATCGAGAAAGGGTCTCATTTTGCAGCCCAGGCTGGCCTCAACCTTGTGGGAACCTTCCTGCTCCAGCCTCCAGAGTACTGGGATTACAGGTGTGAGCCACCATGCCTAGTTGTCATGACAACTGATCAGCGATTAACGGAAAGAGCCCATTTCCTACTTGGCATTGTTGGCACTGTGAACCACCTTGTACATTCTACAGGAGCATCCCTGTGGCATTCCTGCTTGGTACCTGACCTACGGGTGTTCATGTCACTGTGTGGCACAGCACACTCCTTCCCACGGGTATCCAGACTGAAGGCCCACTCCATACACTTCGGCAAGATGCCTTTCTTTAGGACAAGCCATAGTTGTCTGTGTATCTTTCTATCTCAGTGCTGGGAGTGAGCCCAAACAGCCTCAACAGTTCTCCTTAGAACATGTTTAGAAAATGGGGGCCTGAGGAACCCAAGACGTGTCTGGAGAAACAGGACAGATGTGGTGAGTCTGCGACATTGTCAGCAGGGGTGGCCACAGCCCTTACAGCTCATTGGTGCAGTTGGCGGGCTTGTCCATCCTGTGTCCCTCCTTGAGCAGCTTAAAAAGTTCCTCCACGGGAATCCCTGGGTAGGGTGAGCCTCCTAAAGTGAAGATCTCCCACATTAACACCCCAAAAGACCAGCTGCAAAGAAAAAAAAACACAGCATTAGTAATGTGCCCAGATCGCAGAAACCTAAACATGTCAGTTAAAAAAAATAAACACCCACTCACTTCTAACATCCATAGATAAATGAGCCCTCCCGCAATCCATCCTACATGCCCTTTCCTGACCCCTCAGGAGCCTCCCTAAATGAGGACGACATGCGGATGGTCTGATGGAATTTTCCATTAATTGACAAAGAGCCACACCACTGTCTCATGAAGTTCTTTGTCTTTTATGTGGTGCGAACTAATGTGGGAGGTCTAGACTCCTCGACTTCGGGCTTCTTCTGGCTAAATCACCCATCTCCCTGGTGGCTGACACAGACCTGGATCTATAGATGACAGAATAAGGCCAGAAAGCTGACTCTGGGAGGGGATGCCTGCCCTAGATGGCTGGTGGAGCACCTGCGGGGCAAAGATTCTGTGACTGCGTGTGATGCATGTGGAGGGAGCCAGCACAGGGCTGGGATTAGCGTGGAAGAATTTCATGCCCCAGAAGAAGAGGCTCATCCAGCAGAAAGCGAGAAGACCTCACAGGGTGCTGTTTGTACTCAACTTCTCAGAGAGGTACATTTGGATTTCCCCAACCTAGTCTGGTGGACTCAAGGCTAAGAGGAAATTCAGCAGAGAATTGTAGGTTACTTGTGCCCTGCAGTTCTGGATGACACTCATGCAACACTGAAACTGTCCCTGGTTTTCTACTAAGCATAAGCAGGGGCCACAATATAGGAAAAAACAGTTCAGAGCCTCAGTATATTCATGTACAAGTAAAAACTGTGACTCCCTCCTAGGAAGGCTGTCGGGACCCAGCATGCTGGGTCAGAATCATACCCACATCAGAAACCTTCCACAAAACAAACCTTCCAAATTAAAAACAAAACAATACAAAACCTTCGTCCTTTGGAAGAACTACAGACCCATAGGAACTTGCAAAAAAAAAAAAAATCTTTTATCCAGTTTCTTCTAGTAACATCTTTTAGCTACATTTCCCAATCTACAATATCAGCTGGAACCTAGCTCTAACAGTAGTTTAAATGAGTCATCAGAGAAATATTATGTGATTTCTACTGTATTTCTAGAACATTATCAGAGGCTAAGACAAGACTTAAAAATTTATAATAACCACAACAAGCAGATGTGGTGATCATCCAAACTGACCACGCCTCATTCAGCACTGACCTTTAAGGACAAACCCGGGCTAAAGAACAATCCCAGACACCTAACTAGGAAGGACTTTTCTAATTTTTATAGACTTTTTGTTATTTGGTCTTTATTTATTTTTTATTTTTTCAGAGCTGAGGACCGAACCCAGGGCCTTGCGCTTGCTAGGCAAGTGCTCTACCACTAAGCTAAATCCCCAACCCCTCTAATTTTTATAAAGATAGGTTCACAGTACATATCCCTGGCTGGCCTTGAGCTTGCTACATGTAGTCCAGGTTGGTCTTGAACTTGTGATCCTTCTGAGTGCTAGGACGAACACGTACACTTCCAGGCCCAGCTAAGAGCGTTTCTTTATGGGAGTGCAGAGCATGCCACCCACTTGACAAATGAGACCGAGTGTGGTGAGTGAGCATCTGCATCTGTGATGGGTGCAGGGTGCTGCCACTGTGGCAGGAGGATGGCGTCCCCACCTCCCAAAGGTAGGAAGATCAGTAACCAAACATTGGGTACCAATCTACCACAAACTCATGATGCCAAACGAGACACCTGACTCCTATGCCCTCTACGAACATGTAGTTCAACAATTCAATCCATATAGAAGCCAAGGACAGACGTTACTTACACATCACTCTGATGGGTGTAAACTCTATCAAAAAGGGCTTCAGGAGCCATCCACTTGACTGGAAGTCGCCCCTGTAAGAAAATGTAGAAACCCCTAGGTCTTACAAGAGTACTACACAAGGCCCAACAGGGCCACGTGCTATGTCAGAATACTGATTCATTTTGGCAGCCCAGGCAGGCCCACAACTTCCAATTAACCCAGGGTAGGCTCAAACTCTTGGCAGTCCTCCTGCCTCAGCTTTTGAGCTCCCACACCCGGCTTTCTAATGCTGTCAAAAGTTAAAATAAAGGACGTAAGAACTACACTGATTGGTCAGGTCTTGCAGGACCTTCCCACATGTGTGGAGGGAGACAAGTCTGTGCATTCGCTGGTATGTAGAGGAAATTACTGTGGTGACATGCACAGGACCTCTGTTTGCTTGTCTATAAAATTAAAAAAAAAAAAAAAAGATCTCAGATCAAGTCAGGACTTCCTGGCTGGTTCCAAGAACCAGGCCTGAAAAGCAGATTTAGGTCCCTGTCTTTTCTTCATTTCCCTACGCCAACCAGTCTTGAACTTGGGCTCCAAACCTGAGCACCCATCTAGCACCCAGTGGTAGGCAGCCCATGCTCCCCTAGTACTCCACTCCCAGGTGTCTACCTCACCCTCTGAGTGAAGAGATGGCGTTCTAATGGGTTTCATCAGTTTATCACTATGGGTAGAAATAAGCTCCAACCAGCTCTGTAAATAATGGCTAAGATGCATAGTGTCAGAGTGCCATTTCTTTGTAGTCTCATTATCATCTGTCTCCCTAGCACGCAGCTATACCCCGAAAGCCTCTTAGTCAAAATTGAAGCCAGCAAACTTCCAAGCTCTAGTCCTTGCTTGAAGAGCTGAGCCATCTCGCCATCCCCCAATTATGAAGGTTCCTAAGACAGCCATTGCAAAGCCTTGGAGGCTACTGATTGTTATTCTCTATAAAAGAGTGCTCCATATATACTAAACCTATCTCAGATGTCGCCTAAATTGGGTGATCGAGAGTTAAGCAAAAACAACCAGTATGGAGAGAAGCCCCCACGGCCCTCCCGCTGATAAACTTGTGTCATTCTGTAACCTTCCCGGCCCCACCTGCAGTGGGACGTCACGCACTCACATTTGTGGTCTTTTTGTAATAGTCTATGTTGTTGATATCCCTGGCCAGGCCGAAGTCTGCTATCTTCATCACATTATTCTCTGTTACCAACACGTTTCTGGCTGCCAAATCTCGATGGATACACTGCAATCAAGGAAGAAGAGGGAGAAATAATCCCTATGTGTTTTAGGAATCAAAAAAAAAAAAAAACCTTTTAAAAAAAATGCAAGACAGAAAACACATCCCAAGTCAAAAACTGGGCGCAGAATACTTTAAGAGCCACACTGGGCTGTAAAGTCAACAAGCTGACTAGTATCATCAAGAGCCCCAAATGTGATGCGATAATCACTCATCCTAATTTAAATAAACAAACAAAGGCCCTGGTCATCTGAGTCAGGAAAGGCTGATTACATCACCACATTCTCTTTTATCTGCAAGTGCCCCGCAACACCAGTGTGTCTCTTACAGTTTCACACAAACTGGACATCAGATGCCATTCAAAAATCCTGGAGTTCAACACTTGCTCTCGCCAGTTGGCAAAAGCCCAACTTTCAGATGACTGGGTTCAACTCCAACTGTCTTCTTCATCTCCGTCACTTCTCTAATGATGTGACCTCATGTCCTACAAACACTGGGTCTCCGCAAGGTCTAGTTCTGTCATTTCTGTCTTTCCTTTCCCTGAGTGGTGTCTGTCTTTCCCATCCTTGCCTCTAGGCTGTATGAGGACGGCCCTCAGTTAGACCCAACTGGCCTCTTCTAAGACCCGCACGTTTTCCCTCTCTGCAGATGGACACTGTAGATGTCTGTTTCTAGAAATGGTGCCTTTAATGCAGCCCCCACCCCTTTTCCCTTGCTTCGCTCTCTAGCAGACCCTTGGGCTGACTCTCCTTTCCCCCTGTCCCTCCAAAGCAAAGAAACTGCTACAAGCTGTTTGTGTTTCTTCTCTCCTTGGGGCATCAATCCTTAGATACACAAAGCAGTTACAAACCTCTACCTCCATCCCGGCCTCTGCGGAGACTGGAGGATTCATTGTCAAGTCATTCTGGGACATTTCCACAGACAGTAATGCCCTCTTGACATCTCAAAGTCAATATTTCTACTTCCACGACTCCTATCCTGTTTGGTCCTTATGCAGAAAGGTCCATATTCTACACTCAAGTCCTGATCATTCCAGCTCTAAGATGTCTCCAAAGTCTGTCCTCCACGGCTCATCCCTTAGGCCAGGCTGCGGTCACTGCCCTCCCCTACCCCTGTGGACTGCTACACTAACTGCCCAAAGGCTTTCTGGATCCCCCTTTTATGCCGCATACACCATGTGCTTCAGACACAGTCCAGCATGTCCTTTCCTGGCTCACTGCCCAGCCAGTGTCCGTCTATCCATATTCTCAGTGCAGTCTGTTACAATGCCCAGCCTGTGCAGGGGCTAAACTGTGTCTGCCCATACATCAGGACCTGGTATGTCTCTGCTTGTTATGATACATTTGATGGAAGGGTGCACTGTCTCAACAGTAACCAGTCTCAGGAAGGTCTAGTCATTATTATTTACGAAGGCCAGGCCATCCACAGCTATTGTGTTTTCAATCAAAACAGTCTCTGATTTCCTTAAGATACACGGTAAATAGGACCCCGGATCACCCCCCTCTATTTTCAGAAGAGATGTGGTACAAAGAAGCAAGCACCACCCTCGAACGCCTTTATATAGGTTACGAATCAAGGTTAATGATCACCCGAAGCAGAGAGATTTCATCCACTGGCTGAGCGAACTGGGAATGACCTATTGCAAGCGCTCCATGAAATGACCACATAAAAATGGAACTAGCCTAACTGCTTCTGAAACATGAATAAGGAATTTTAGCTTTGCCCTCACCCACGCCCGAGCATCCCCTGTGTTCACTTGCATGTGTGGGTGGGCCAAGATCAGAGATGAGGCAGCAGCAAGCCACCCAAGTCTGCATGGCCCCGGCCAGACTCGGAGTGGGAAATGTGAGAGCTCCCAGGGCTGCCTGCCGCTCTGCCTGGGCTGGAGCGCATTGCCGGTTTGGAGGCCTCTTCAAGTTCAACTTCCAAGGCCCCGGCCAAGTTCTCCTGGTGGTGTGTGTGTGCTCCCGCTGACATGTGTTCTCTGTGTTTGGCAAGCCGAGTGGTCAGAAGAATCTGGCTTTCCTTGCAGGGGGCTCCGACCACACATCGAGGCTCAACAGGGACAGAGAGGCTGCCACCGGCTACTGCTACCATCTTGCTCCTTCTATATCCCAGGGCACTGGGAAATACCAAGGGCTCAACAGAAGACCGGGAACCAGTGCTCAAGAAGAAAATAACTAAAGGCAAGCCAAATCCCCAAATCCTACCGCACACAGAGGTCTGAGCTGTTCTCCAGCCTAGAGTACTTACTGTCTACAGAATGTAGGCCCCAGGGAAGTTTCCCCACAGGTTCTTAAGGAAAGGAAGTCCAATACCCCTGTGATGAAGACAGGGAGCTGGTCCACGTCATCTTATCTAATTCTCACGGTGACCTATGGGATGGGTGTCCTAGGTAGGGATGTGGAGCTTGCTTTTAAATAAAATGAATATCCTTGAACTAGAAATAGCAAGGATTTTTATAAGCACTTTAAGGCAAAAAATACCCCCATTGCTATCTAGTTTACTATATGTGCCATACTGTCTCTTTCCTTGGCTGGCTTCACCTCCTACTCACACAGAAATGTCAGTGGCCTGAGGTCAGGCACAGTGCCTCATCTGAATACTCCCAGAGCTGTCCCCTGGGTTGTTTTCAGAGTTCTGGGACACCAGCAGTTCTTTGTCACCTCCTACAAACTGCACCTCTGAGGCCCACGACTCCCTCACTTCCTCATCTTTCACGTTCTAGAACTTGCTCTTCATTTCTAGAAGTGATGCCTCCTAAGGGAAGCATTCTTAAGATCTCCATACAGCACCCTTGCATACTTCTGCAGAGCCTTCACTGTAGATGGACATGAACTAGAGATGTTAGGACAACACAGCTAACCAGAAACGCACTTAGAATCATTTACCCTGGGCTCTTCTGCAAACTGATGGAGACAGCCACATAGTGTGACTAACCAACCACAGCCGGGGGCAGGGACTCTATTGGTCTGCCTGGATCTGGAGAGAATCAGCAAAGCCCTGAGGTCAGAGTGTGGCTGGGCAGAGGCCCAGGGGGCCCAGGTCTGGAACCAGTCCTTTCCCCCTTTAGCCCCGCGGACATATAGGTCTTACCTGGGTACAAAGCATCCCCACCATGCCCTAGCTATCCCTGGCACTCTCCTCCATAAAGGGATCCTAGCCTATCTATGGTGGATGACCTTAAGTACCCATGATGCACTTGGTGTCAGATGCTTGCCGCGCTGTGTCTGGTGACATGAGCTCTCAAGAGGTAGCTGGCAATTAGTAACAAGAGGAACTACAATGGTCACCGAATTATTTGTGAGGACAATCCTACCCCCCACTGCTTCTGCAACCCCCAAATGTACTCACTCCCCTTTGCCAAGGTCATGTGACAGCCCTTGCTCCACTGTACCTAGCGGCTGCAAACCAAGAAGCCTCAAATCCACCATACTGGGACAGTGTGGAACTTCCACTAATTCTGTGACCACACGGAACAGCATGTTCTCTGAACAGGGATACACAGCTGACCTCAACTTCAGCCCAGAAACCCTTTTTGTGGTACCCAAGAGTGGCATCCTGGCCTCTCAGCCTCCCTCATCTCTGCTTCCCCCCTGTTCACCACCATAATCAAAGTCACACCCTTTGGCTTTGTAATGATGTGCGGGCCTCAGGGCTGAGCTCCAGCCTATGGCTTGCTGGCTGACACCTTCCCTTAACCAGCTCTCCAACGGTGAGCTCTGCATTTTCTACTGAAATTACTTCCTGTCCTGCCTCCTGGCTCCCAGGTCTTCCTCATGTTGGGAAGCTACACCACCATTCAGTCTCTCAAGCTGGACATCAGGAGTTGTTTTCGATCACCCTGCTTCCCCTCACCTAATCATCCCACTACATGACAGTAAAATGTGCCCAAATTCCAACTACCAACTTCTTTTCAGTGTCTTAGGACCTGATAAAAGTTTGGCCCAAAGAGGAACTTGGTATTTCCAATGTGCCATACAAGGGCAAATTTTAAGCACACACCTGGCCTTAATACTCACCCTTGATAGCTCTACACAGCCCCAAGAGCCAAGCCCAGGGGCCCTGTCTGGCACTGCAAGGCCCTGAATGAGGAGGGCTTTATCACAATGTTTCTAGCTGTTTATGTACTTACTTTTATTTCACATTTACTGGCATTTTTTTTCCTACTGTTACTCATAACTCTTGTTTCAAGAAATCAAGAATGACATCTGTTCTGGCCACCCCACTGGACATCCCAGCCCAGAGAACAGTCATCTGGGGAATCCTGGGGACTGAAGAAAATGAAGAGGTGGTTCTCCTACCACTTCTACATCAGCTGCAAGCCATACTTCATACAAACACTTCCGCCATCTCCCACCAAGGAGGACTTCCAGCAGCGACCAAGCCTAGAGAAATTAACAGGCTGTCCATGGCTGACTGCCTGGCCCAGGCTTCCATGTGAAATAATTCAAACATTTCACGGTGACATAGTGCCATGGCTTTCCACATTGGTCAGATTTGTTTATGATGCTCATTCAGTTACTCTGTGTGCAGCCTACACACACCAAACAACACACACACATACCCACGCATACAGGCATATACATATACCTGTAGGCACATACATGCATGCACACATATACACACACAAATGCACACATGTACAAACCCACAGGCACACACATGCACCCGTGCATAAGCACACAATCTGCTTGTTTTCACTGCTAATCCCTTTAGCAGTGAGCTGCAAGCATCACAGTTACTTCACATCTTGGTTCCTCAACATTTCCTAATCCAAAAAATCCAAACCATCGCAGTGTTGACGGGATGCCATGAGTGGAAAATTCCAGACCACAAAACTTGGTTTTATGTACAAAATCATTAAAAATACTATGTAAAGGTACCCTCTGGCTATGTGAATATAGTTCACAGAAAACAGTTGATTTTAACAGACTTGGGTTTCATTAGGTCATGTCTCGTTATGTACAGGCAAATATTACAAAAAACTCACCCTAAAACTCTAACTCTGGTGTTTTTTAAGAATTTGGGGTAAGAGATATCCCAACTATGCATTCCCCATCTTAACACAATGCCATGGTTACCCCAGTCCAAACCCAACTTGAACATAGTAGTGTTATATAAGATACAGTCCATGTTCAAGGATCAGTCACTAACAGTAAGATCTGGCCCTTCACCTCCCACTCCAAAGAGCCAGTCGAGGATTGTCACACCTCTGCATCGGGCTGTTTTGTCTCTGAGCCTCTTTAATCAAATCTACCTTTCTGTCTCTGCCTGTGTGTCTGTCTCTCTGTCTCTGTATTTCGTGTCTTCCAGGCTGGCTTCAAACCCGATACTTAGCTGAAGATGACCCTGAATTTCTCGTCTCCTGAGTGCTGGGACTGTGGGTCTGTAGCACCATGCATGGTTTATGTAATGCTGGGGACAGAACCCGGGGCTTCATGCATGCTGGGCAGTAGCATTCTACTACATCCCCAGCTCTCCCAGGATTTTTTAAACAGGCATGACACAGATAATCGAAAGTGGTTATCTTATCAAATGCCTCACATTTTCTGTCTGTCTGTTTCTTGATGCCAAAGATTTTCTTGAGGGCAACCCCCTCCCCACCATGTGCACATACACATGTACAAAATCAGAACACTCGAAACTGCTCAAATTTGGCTTCTTGAAACCTGTATGTTAGGAGGTTTTTAGTTGCTACAAGGAAAAAAAAAACGAAAAAGAAAACTTACAAGCTGTAAACTCTAAAGAAAATAGAAAAAAGTAATAAAATAAAGCAATGTAAAACTCAGAGCACATGATAACTCTAAGCCATTGTTCCCAGGTGATGGAGAGCAGGACTCAGGAACATCTAGCCCTAGAGTGCCCGCCACCTGCACCTTCCAACACAGGTCACCTCATTCACTCTTGACACTATCGAGGCCCCTGGAGGAATCCAGATTTATGACCCTTCAAGTAGCCCATGCTCCAAATGACAGAGGAGCGCCTTGCCAGGGGATCGTCCTTTTTGTCTCTGGCAACCTGAGGAGTTAAGGATGATGGAAATGTAGCAAGCTCCATTCCAGGCAGGGGCCAGCCAGCCCATCTCCGCCCACACAGCACCCTCGTGCCCTGTGTGGGATTGAGGAAGGGTGTCCTAGGTCCTCGGAAATACCCACGAAAACTCTGAGCACCTGCCTAACACCTTCCAGAATAACTGGAATGCTTTGAGTTCCATTGTGAGTGGCTTGCTTGGAATGCCAACCATTCACCTCAGGGGACCTGGCCAACTTCTGACCACAGGATCACCGAACGAGACAAAATAAACAGAAATCCCAGACTCTCAATGTCAAAACTACTCCTGCGCTCAACCTCCATTCTCAGATCATTTAATTCCACATCAAGCTGATCATTCTAAATTTAACACCCAAGTCTATGCCCCAAGCTCACTCCGAATGAAACCCATCAGCCCAGGAGCATCCCACCTGCCCTGCCTTGGAGCAGAGCCCACTCTCCTGAAGTTGTTATGCGTTTGCTCTGGCCGTTCAAGAGTCCATTAAACTGGAATATGAACAACACCACAAATATTTTCCATGTTGTACAAGACATGCAAGGACTTGATCAAGCAAATGAACATGTCTGAACCGCCCAACTTCTTCAAAGACTTAACTGGCTTTTGCATTCAATCAAGCAGAATGGGAAGGACTCACTTTTTGGGAAGCCAAGTACTCCATGCCTCTAGCCAGCTGGTAGGTGCAGGACACTAAATCCTTGAAGGTCATCTGCTCCTCAGGAACTCGGTTAATATCATAGGAGTACTCCATGCCAGGTGGTCTCCGAGCTCGGAGGTATTCCCGGAGATTGCCTTTCGAGGCATATTCAACTATGACATAGAGTGGCCCTGTGACAGAGAAAAGAAGCTCCCTAAGGCAGTGAAGGTAGGAACAACCCTTGGGTGACTCAGCAAAGTTTTCGGTCATTTTCAACCCACTGTGGCTTTGTAGTGCTTGAAGATTGAACCCAGAACCCTGAACACACTCGGTAAGTGCTGGATAGGTAGTCTGTCACTTGGCAACAGCCCTAACTTTCATTGTTGTTGTTTTATCATGCAGAAAGTCATGGATAAAAAAAGACCTCCATTTCCAATCTTTCCAAAATAATGATGATCAACATGATAACTTACAAAGGTTTAAAGAAATAAGACAGAGTTGTAGTAACTTTCGGGCTAGTGCCCTTCAGTGCTTCTCAACCTTCCTGATGCCACAACCCTTTAATTCAGTTCCTCATGGTGTGGTGACCCCCAACCACAAAATCCTTTTCGTAATTACTTCATAACTGTGATTTTGCTACTGCTATGAATTGTAATGCAAATATCTGATATGCAGGTTATCTGATATGTGACCCCTATGAAAGGGTCATTTGACTCCCAAAGGGGTTGCAACCCACAGGTTCAGAACCACTGCTCTACGTCTTCCTGGGAAAGCAACAACCATCAGAAGCCTGACCCTTCCAATTCCCTTGAGCCACTCTGTGTGTGTGTGTGTGTGTGTGTGTGTGTGTGTGTGTGCATACACATATAGTGTAACGATAAGTAAATACTAAGTTTGTAGGATGAAATAAAAGATGAGAATTTAGATGACTTCAAACAGCCAGAGCATGCTGTCGACTCCAGGGCTGGAAAGAATGGTCTCCAGGCCACATCCTGCCCAACACCAGTCTGAGTCATCATATTTTATTGTCCTACAGCCATGCCCATTCATATCTGTATCATAAAGGCTGTCTTTCCAATATGATGGTAGTGATGAGTATTTGTAACAAAGACCACAGGTCCACAGAAGTCTAAAATATCTACAGTTGCCCTTTGGAGAAGAAGGTTCCAATCCCCGCACACCTAAAGGAGCCGCACAAGCATTTTTCAAGTCTCCAATTACTGTCAGGGTGATTTCTAAAGCGCCAGTCCGGCACTCCAGAGAGCACCCAGGGAATCGCTCCCCCTGAGGGAGATTGCTCTTTCCTTCCACTTTCTCTCTGTAAAGCTATTCTTGAGAGCACAGCCATCTGCTGCCTACAGCAAGACAGGATTCCTCAGTCCCCATTTTAAGGGAAGAACTTCTCAAGCAAAACATACTGGTCTTATTTTAAGAAATCTCTCTTGGCCCCTCACACAACAAAAGCATCAGAAGAAAGCCTTTTCCAAAACAGCCCCCATGCCCAACTTCCCATGCCCCCCAGGGGCAGCCACAGACCTGCTGTGCATCTGTGGCTAGTAACATTTTCCCAAGGGTAGAATAAAAATGACTTTTAAAAAAAAAATGTGTGTATGTATGTGTGCATACGTTTGTTTGTATTTGTATACGTGGGTACACAAGCAGGTATGTGTGCTTATCTGTGGCAGCCAGAGGACAGCCATGTGTTTTAGACAGGGCCTCTCACTGACTAGAAACTCACCAAGAAGGCTAAGCTCGGGGTCCAGTAAGTCCTAGGATCCACCTTTCTACACCTCCCCAGTGCTAGGATCACAAAAACTCAACTTAAATACAGATTTGACAGGTCCTCACGCTTGCAAGGCCAGCCCTCTATTGACTGAGCTATCTCTCCAGCCTCTACTTTTCTGTATTTTTGAGACAGTCTTATTATGTACCCCAGGCTGGTGTCAACTTATGATCCCCCTGTTTCAGCCTCTTGGGTGCTGGGATAAGTGTG
>CABHPP010149100.1:29993-45616 GCA_902168425.1 Peromyscus attwateri | reverse complement strand
AGCATCACCAGCTGGGGACAGCATCACTAGCTGGGGACAGCATCACTAGCTCGGTCCAGCATCACTCTCCCTTAACTGGAACAGTCAATTGCTTAAGGCCCATCAGCACTTTTATCAGTCTTGGTTTTTCGTGGGATTAAAAGTAAATTAAGTAGTGGATTTCGGGTACATGGCCTCTAATGCTCTGACAAATTTGTCTTGAAGGAGAGAAACAACCCAATAGGAATGGAAATCGACAAAAAAGGGCTGCATTGACTCCATCAGTTAATCAACCCGGGTGTATTGGCAAGGTGATTAACTCTACCCGGAAACACTCCTGCTTCACATCTGATCTGCTTCACGTCTCAGTGAAAGTGTAAGGGTGTTTTCCTGCTGGGCCCCACGGCTCTGCACACATGCACTTGGCAGCCTGTGAGAGGAAGCTGGACCTGGGGACAGCACAGATGTGCAATGACAGACAGGTATGCCTCCAAGTACTGAGCATCTGCTACACCTGAGTCATCTCGTTCCTGTTTTGCAACACACACATGGGACACCCAGAGACACAGGAAGACACAGGGCCGTCAGCTGCAGTCGCGATAGAGCTAAGCTAGTCAATCCCTGTTTTCAGCAACAGCGAAAGCTGCTCTGTTTTCAGTTCTTAGTGTATTTTCAGCTAGGTTAGCTCGTGGATCCCCACGACGGTTCCGAGTAGCGTCGTCCCCGCTCTGCACATGGGACACTTGAGGTTCCAAAAGATTTTGACTTCCCCAACTATAACTACTAGGGGCCACACTGTGAACGGACACGGCCAGTGTATAAGCTGTGCGCTCTGCTTCTAACGATTCATCCCCATTCCCAAGCCTGCATGGAAAAGCAGACCAATGGGACTGGTGGAAACAAAGGCACTCAGGAGCACTGAGAACATCAAAATGACCTTTCCCCCTGAGCGCTAAGCAGGTGAGAGAGGGCCCTCAGCTCGGGTCAGCAAAACAAAGAACTCCTGTTGGTACCGCAGTCCTGACCTGACTGTCCACCCCACACTCCTGCCTCAGGAGGAAGCTGCAGCCTGGGGCCTAGCCATTGTGCAAGCCCTGGCCGTTGCCTCTACCCTCTGCAGCCCTGCAGGATGGTTGGGCTGGGTGTAGAGGTGACAGGAGTTTCATGGAACTGTCCAACCACCTAACCTGAGGGGATGGGAAGATCTGGAGCAACACAGCGTCCCAGTTTGAGTCCATCTGACTATTCTCCCCTAGCGAGCTGAGACAGGACAAAGAGCCGGGAAGCTTCAGGCCTGGTGGGAGATGGAAGGAAGAGGGCCAAGGGTGGGATCATGGGGGGAAGCTGACATCATGGGTGCAGGGCTGGCTGGAGAGTGCCAGATTAGTCACTTTAATCTCCAGAATGAGCTCAGAGGTACAGAGTGTGGACGCATAACCTCTGTCCTTTCATTTAATATATGGCTGTGCGTCATTGTCGTTGGACTTCCATCTTAGAAAATGACTATTCATAATGGAAGTCTTGGCAAAGGTTTCTTTCTAATCAGCAAAACAGGGGTTGGAGGGCTCGGCGGTGGTACCCTCGCCAGAGGCTTTTAATTTTCGAGAGACGTTAAATTATGCTGCCGCCAGATAGTCGCATACGGGAAGCAATGCAATAAGTCAGAGGGATGTACTGCTTTTTCTTTTTGCATTTGACAAGCACAGGAAGTGGCCATTAGCTGAGCCTCTGAGAGCATGTCTGCTCGCTGTACTACGCACACAGTTTCTTAAGTAGTCCCCCAGGCCTAGAAGGAAAGGCTTTGGGGTGTCATAAGCACCTGGGGGACAGAGAACCTGTGCACGCATAGTCCACAAACAGATGTTCGTGGCTTGCGTGTCTCAGGTTTTCCTGGGGCTGAAGGCTGGCCTGGCCTTGCAGAGGTATGCTGAAGCTGCTGAAAAATAGTTTTGGGCACAGGGGCAAAGAACTTATAAATATCTCATTTCTTACTTTACTCTTGGCTAGCAAGGGCAGTGCAATACACTAAGGTTTCCTGTCCATCATTTCTGCATGAGGGCTGAGGCAAACTGCTGGTTCAGACGAGACTAACTACTGCCTGCAGGGTGTAACCTGCCCGTTAGCTTCCTGAACCTCAGACCTGACTCAGAGCAGTAGGCAAGCTCCCAGGACCCTCAGGGAGGGGTTCACATGAGCGTGAGGGTCTGGGGAGGGCAATGGTGGGTGTGTACCCTGTGTCCCTGCCGCTCACGCACGATCTCAAGGCAGAGGCTGTGTGAACCTTTGAGGGATGGGTCACCTTTTGATGAAAAGCTGACCGAGAAGATGTGAGGTAACTAAAGTGGACCCCAAATGATGCCCCAAGCTGAGATGACAGGAGACATTGCAGGACCTGCTTGTCCTATGCAGCATGGCCAGCTGTTGCTTTCCAAGTTCTTTGACATAAATAATTTTTACGCTTATTACAAAAGTATCTGCAAAGACTTTGTATACCTCTGCATCCTCCTTGCCTGTTGCTGTCACTTGGGGAATCTTTCGAACGCCCTGAACTTGGCTCTTAGCCCAGACACTCCGGTCTAGTGCATGTGCTGTGTGGACCTTGGCATCTGGACTTTTTGCAGCTCCACTCCTCACTCCCCCCACACCCCCCTGCCCCACCCCCCACAGGGCTAGCATTTGGTGTATCTGCTTAAATGTAAGTTTCTTGTCAAGGTTTTCAATCTCTCCACACCTTTCTTCTTCCATGCATTGCTTAGCCTTGCCTGTCAGTGCAGTGGGGTAGGCAGATAGGTTTCACTGCTGTGACAAGCGAACCTCATGTGCTGTGTTGGAGGGACAGCAAGGCACAATCCTGACAAGTTCCTGGAAGCTGGAAAGGCAGAAATCACAGGAATGCAGCAATGATCAGGACTCAAGGGCGATGACTTCATTCGTCCAAGATTTTACAGTATAACTGTAATTAATGAGGCAATTTCACGTAATATATCTGATAATCAAGAGAGGTTTATTTCTGGGGTAACTTACAGCCAATAGGGGTTGGTTACAGGATCTGGGAGAGATGAGGTACCACCCAGCGGAGAAATCTGGCTTGGGCTACCATCCAGCTTCCAGGACCACGGGAGAACTAAGCACGTAAGCACCTCGAATCTTAAGGGGCTCCCTCTCAGTCACGCCCCAGGGGCAGGTCATAGGCAGATGTGGCAGTTACCTGCTGTCACTCTAGGGGCAGTGTTTCAAGGTCAAACCTGGAACCGCTGCCCACTACATTACAGTCTGGCTAGTTCCTCACAGTCCTGGGATTTAGAGACCAGGGTGGCTGTTTCAAGATAAGAACACTTGGCCTGGAGTCAGAGCATGGGCACCTCCAGGGTTCTCAGGCTCTTCTCTGACTGCTGCCTTGGTTTGGATTATTCCAATGGCTGGAAGGCTCATTACTTTTCTTTCTCAAATAACAGCGAATGCCATGGTCTGGCTGAAATAGCTGTGATCTCATGCCTTGAGTCTCAGGGGTCTGGGGGTCTGGGAGCCAAGTAGCCAAGTAGCTACACTGATGCCATCTTGCCTCAGAGGAGTTGACCTATTTCTTTCCCCCTTTTCTGAGCATCTACTTCTGTCTTCATGTAGAATAGACCTGAGTTACAAGTTAGTCTAGGTGGAAACAGAAGAGTCAAGGACAAAGGAAGGAGACAAAGGCTCCTCTGTGGAAGTTCTTTTATCTTCTTCTGCTGTAAAATAAAATTTATCTCTAATTGGCAAGTGTCAACAGCAGTATGGGGCAATGACAACCAGTTTAGGGTAGAGGATGGTTCTGAGGTAAAGGACCACAAATAGGCAGTTCCTATAGATACTCCTGAGCTCCACCATGGCATATGCATTATCACGGAAGGATGGTGTCTTAGTTAGGGTTTGTATTGCTATGAAGAGACACCATGATCATGGCAACTCTTATAAAGGAAAAATGTTTAATTGGGGTGGCTTACAGTTTCAGAGGCTCAGTCCATTATCATCAAGGCAGGAGCATGGCAGCATGCAGGCAGATGGTAGCTGAGAGTCCTACATCTTGCAGGCAACAGGAAATCAAGTAAACACAGTAGGTGGTATCCTGAGCATAGGAAACCTCAAAGCCCGCCCCCACAGTGACACACTTCCTCCAACTGGGTCATACCCACTCCAACAAAGCCACACCTCAAATATAATGCCATTCCCTATGAGGTTATGGGGCAGTTACATTCAGACCACCACAGATGGTATGTCTAAGAGATTAGGAGAGCATCTTGAACTTAGAGGGGAAAAGGAGCAGAGGTGCCAGCCTCTTCCAGGGTAGAGAGAAACAGGGCACCTTTTGTTCTGGTATTTCCCCTCAGGGAGCGGAGCAGGGGAGGCCTGGAGAAACAACACAGGAGGGTATTCCATGCCGAGTTTATCTCATGACAATATTGTCCAACAAGGTCCAAGAGGCCTGTGCACGTGACAGGGATGAGGGCGGTGATCCAGTCCTTTGATATGAAGAGATTCTGTTTTCCCCATTTTTAAAGGTCCTTAGCAAGGCTTTCTTTTCACTATCAAGAGGAGGGCTCAGAAGTGGTGACAGTGACCCTTTGGGTCATTTAAAAGCTTTACACTAGACTGTGCGAATTTTAAAAATAAACTTTATTTAGATTTTCAGAAGTATTTAAAACAAAAGATCCTAGTTTTTATGTTCTTTTTCCTCATTACCCAAATAGTTACCAGCCACGAGTCAGGTAAGTACCTGCAGTATTCATAGTATCTCTAAAAGGAAAATCTCAGCTGGGGGTGGGGGGTGGGGGGTGGGGGCAGCGGCGGCGGCGGCGGCGGCGGCGGCGGCGGCGGCGGCGCACGCCTTTAATCCCAGCACTTGGGAGGCAGAGGCAGGTGGATCTCTGTGAGTTCAAGGCCAGCCTGGGCTACAGAGTGAGTTCCAGGAAAGGTTCCAAAGCTACACAGAGAAACCCTGTCTTGAAAACAAAAAACAAAACAAAACAAAACAAAAAAGGAAAATCTCTACTTAAAATTTGCTAGAGGGTGTGCAGAATGCCTCTAGGATCTCGAGGGTCACACCCACAGTGGCTATGGGAACCAGTGCACAGTACTTTGACAGTGGAGTTACAGTTGTTGGGCCAGACAGCCCTACAGAGATTGATTAAGCCAACTTAATCTACGCCCATCTCACAACCTACGCCACAAGCCAACTCCCATGTAGAAGAGTACCAGTGTGACGTCATTCACTAACATCTTAGGAGCTGTCCGAAGTTACAAAATTTCACACAGCAGATCCAACGCCAGTGGGCACAACTGTTAAGTACTCTGGCTTGTAACTGGCTGAGGAGAGGTACAGCCACCACAGCACTACCAAAACTACCAAACCAAACCAAACCAAACCAAACCAAACCAAACCCAAACAAAACAAAACAAAACAAACCCCTCAGTATATTTGTTGTTGTTGTTTATTGCTCTTTAGCTCTAAAGATTGAGCTATTAGATTTATTATTTTAAAATATTTTAGTTCATTTATTTTGAATTCATTTTTGAGAATTTCATACGATGTATTTTGATCTCCTTTTATCTCCACCTCCAATGCCAATCAGTAAGATTGGAATGGAACAAGCACTATACTTGTATCTTCATGCAAATCCTGCACTACTCACGGCAGCCCTGGACCCAGCCTAGAAGAGAGATGCACATTACGGAATTTTATTCAGCTGGGAAAAGAACAGAGTTAGGGCCTCTGCAGATACATGGATGGAACTCGAGGTTATTAGGATAAATAAGCCAAATTCAGAAAGACTAACACTGCCTGTTTTTGTCCATGTGAAATCTAGATACATTCATAATGCCATGAAAGCGGAAGGGACTGTGGCCAGAAGGAGGGGACCTAAAGGGACATTTGAGGACACACATGGCATAAGAGCATCTATATGACATGAAAACAGGAGGGATTACTTAGGCAGAGAAGGATCAGGAAGAAGGGGATGGGACAGGGGGCAGGACAGGGTGAGGCAGTGGAGAGCAAATAAGAACAAGATAGAATGATATGTGTGTAAGTCAATGGCACCATGTAGCCCATGACTGTGCACTAACCTAAAAGTCAATAAGATGAATTCACAGAGCAAAATCAATGCCAAAGCAACCAAGTCATGGATGAGGAAGGGAGACGGGGTGGGATGCTCACTGACAGACCTGCAGCGTGCAGCACACAAGACAGTTAAGTGTGTGCATCCCCGGCGCACCAGCTCTGAGCAGCCTGCTCTATAATTTGTCTTCCTTACCGGCAAATCCTGGGCCTTGTCCTTGACTGGAAAGCTTTGGTGCTTTCTTGAGCACCCCTCCCCCACTCCCTCTGAAGTATGCTTCATTTGGCATTTGAGACCTGCCAGCCCGTCCTCAGGCAGGTTGGATTTGGTTCATCAGGATCCTGACATTGATTTCCAGGCCAAGTTCTAAATTCAGGTGTGACCTCACGGTGCTATTGAGCTGGTCAAATGCTGGTCTTTTCTGGGTATTAGTCTCATGGGAGTCGGGGGTGCCTGGAAAGGATGTGGTCCCACCAAGGCTGAAGTCAGGGCTTATCAAGCCAGGCTTCATCTCTAGTGTCTACCCTCCTGAGCCAGGAGCACAGTGACTGTCAAGGACACCCACTTCCCCTCAGTAGAAAGCTGGCTCGGTCACTTGGGTGCCACTGAGGAAGCTGGGACTCTCCAGTCACTCACTTTTCGATGAGTTGATTTTTACCAACAGCTTAGGGAAAGGAAAATGAATTGGTCTGTAGTCCAGAGCCACAGAAGTCCGGTACCAAGTGCCAACAACAGCCAAGAGATGAGGCTAGAGAGGGGTGACTAATAGGATGACCAGGTCTTCTTGGTTGAGAAAGTCACCGTGATGTTCGCTGTGACCTTGCTGTTGCCCGTGTTCCTCCGAGGACGGCTGGCTCTTCAGTTTCCTTCTCAAAGTGCAACGATAGCAGTGACCCCACTTGTCCTTCCACAGAAGCTTCTGCTTCCGTGTCTTCAGCATCTGCCCCGGCATGGCTTCTTCATCAGCAGCCGTTCATCCTGCTTTGGATGTGACACGCTCTTGAGCATGGCTCTGCACATTAGGAAAAGATTGATGATTCTTGCTATGTAAACATAGCTCTTTTTTTTTTTTTTTTGCCCCTACCCTATCTTTGCCTTTGGACATAGAATGCTACAAAACACTCGTGAACAGATACTGGGAACGCTGGTAGCTTGAGGGCAGAGGTACAGTGGGTAGGGAGTTATGGGACACTAAGGATTCTAGCAGATTCCCTTCTAATAGCTCTAGAACTGATGGAAGGCACTCCGGGTGCTTTTTCTCCAATAGTCTCTTATTCCCGAAGAGCAGCAGGCATAAAGCAAGACCTCTGTGCAAGTTATTAGGAATGAATACTCCAGCTGATTCCTAACATTGTTGGGACCGGCCATGTGTGGCCATTTATCCCAACACTCGGTAGGGGTAGGTAGAGGCAAGAGGATTGAGAGCTCTGGGCTAGCCTGCAGGATATAGAAGTTCAAGAACAACTCAGGCTGCCCAGCAAGGCCCTGTCTCAGAATTTCCAAACAAAAGAAAACCATATGAGCTATGAAGCAGGCTGCAGGCTCTTAGCTGTGACAGCTGTTACATCACACCACTGTGTGAGAGTCCACTAGATATCTGGAACTCGCCTTACAATTCAGAGATGCTTAGATTTGGGGTCAGGGTGACCTAAGAAGATGCCAATTAATATTGGATATCAGTGATGGGAAATGTCCGTACCAAAGTGATCCAGCCTACACTGCTCCAGAGGCTTTTTGTAGTAATGCTGAAGAATATTGAGACTTCGTGGAAAACAGGCCAAGGCACAAGCTGAGCCTCCTCTGCCAAAGCGATGCGGAGAATGAAGAGAGTGGCCCAGGGCTCTAGGCAAGTGCTGGTTCGTGGGAAAATCTTTTGGAGTCCTGAACTTTCCCCAGGCCACTAAAGATGTGTGGGGGCATACCCATATTTTCCCTGGACTGTTGAGATTTTTCCACTTCGCAGGGAAAACTCCTCTCTGGAGTTAATGGCATTAAGACGTGGCCTGGGCTTTTGGCTGGTAGATCTTCAGCGAGAGCAGATGGCCACAGTGGTATTAAAACTAAAGACTGCAGTAAAGCTTTTAATTGAAAACAATTGGACCCTGCTGGATGGTAATTACCTTGGCTGCTTGCAAATAATATCCTGCCCCTGATGCCACACGAGGCAGGCAGAACCGGAGTGCACGGGATCCGCTCGACGTGCATCTAATAAGGACGGAGCTTGGCAAAGTCCTCCTCGAGGGACCCTGCAGGACAAAGGTTTGAGATGAACTCTGAACGACAGGCTTGACTGTAGTGTGAACCATAGAGACAAAGCATTCATTTACAAAACAGCCCGATGGGCTCTTGGAGGAAATTGAAATTCCACCCACCTTCAAGGGGGAAAAAGATACTTTAAGTACTTCTGTCTTTTCTCAAGATGATGAGCCTAATTGTGTCCGGGTGATGGACAGATGTTTGTGCTGTGAGTGGTGGCCATGCCTGAGAACTGAAGGGTTAAAAGGTTGGTCTCCATCTCATCTTGAAGCTTTCGCCTCTGGACACCACAAAGAGCTTAGTGACACTGAAATGTGGACAAGCAATACCCAGGGCAGGGATTTCATGCTCTGATGGACTCAGTCCTGTGGGGTGAAGTGGGAACAAATGTTGGCCATGGGCCTTTTCTCATTCCAGGCAACAGGCAGTCTCCCAGCAGAATACTGGGAGAGGGAGCAATGGGTGGGAAGGGTGGGGAAGACCCCAGGAAGCCTTTGACTTGGTGATTCTCAGAATCATGCCCAAAGGGGCTGGGGAGGTAAGCTGAGGTTTAGTAGGTAAGAAAGAAAATAAGGTGGTGAGTGATAGACACAGACTCCCAATGGCCTCCACATGCACAAGCATGAGTGTGTGTATCTGCTCACATACGTGTACACACTGACCCCCGCCCCAACAGCACACTAAATCACATTGAGGTTTTCTCCGGATTGTAGACTCAATTCTTTGGTGGAATTCAGGTGGTTCTTTGACCTGTCCACCTTGGTGAGGCGCAGTTAGCGTCACATAGACTGAGGCCAGTGGAGACAGTCACTCCATCTTGGGGATGTTGCTCAGACTGCTCACTTCTGCTTCGGTTCATGCTCCAAGCAGGGGTGCTATTTCCAGCACCTTTGGGAGTCCGCGACTTGTTCAGGTTGATGTTTTTCCCAGGAGGGAGTGTTAGGAGCCTGTCGGTGGTTTGGCTTGCCTTGATCTCTTTGTGTCTACCACTGGAAATAATCCTGGTAGTAGCCTGGATCCTGAGTGGAATGGAGCCCACAGCTGACCTGCTGTGGATAAGTGGGGTGTGTAGGACACACTCTCCCTGTTTATGGTGGGTTGACTATGTGGGCCTTGGAGAGAGGATTCCAGTCAGGTCTCTCTGAAGGTTTGACCTGATTCCACATGGCCCCAGAGGAAGCCAGCTCTAAGCCTAGCTTTGAGCTAGTCTGTTCATCCTATTTGGTGCTGAGCATTTTGGTTTTGGGGACAGTAGCAGAAGGTGTGGCTAAAGGACATGAATGTACTTCCTCACACTGGCTTTCCTTCAGGAGGCGAGGGGAAGCAAGTCAGCCTGGAACCTCTCATAATTTTTCATGGGCAGTTAGATAACTATTTGCTGTTTGTATCGCACTCTGTAATTGTGCAGTATAATTGCTTCTTGTAGGCCCACAGTGTCTGCTCTACAGCACTTTATTTTATAGGTGTTTGGAGGTGTATATTTTTATCGATTTGGCGTCTGTACAGTAGTAAACTTCCTGGATTGATGAACATGGGAGTTATCTTGAAGGTGCTTGGTGCATTGATTGGGAATCTATGAAGGTCGTCTCTGCAGTTCTACATGTATTTTGTTACTAGGGTGTAAGCAACATTAACATTAAAAAGAATATTTGGGATGAACATGTGTCCCAAACGATAAACACAGAGTTCTGTGGTTTGCTCTTTCTGAAGGTGGCCTGTGGGAGGATAGGCCAAGAGAAGCTACTCTTAATGGCTTGGCTTCTGGCCGGACAGTGTCCAGCTATAGTTTCCTTGGCTCTTCTACTTCACTTTCTGTTGCTGTGATAAACGCCGTGACCAAAGGCAACATGCATGTGGGGGATAGGGTTTACTTCACTCACAGGTTACACTCCATCATCCAAGGAAGCCAGGGCAGGAGCTCAAAAGCTTGAAGCAGAAACCACAGATGAACGCTGCTCATGGGCTTACTTCAGGCTCGGTTCAGCTACCTTTCTTACAAAACCCAGGCCCACCTGCCTAGGGATGGCACCGTCCACAGTTGGAGGGGCCCTTCCACACTAATTAGCAATCAAGAACTTGCCCCACAGACATGCCCACAGGCCAGTTTGATGAGGGGTGGGTTCCTCAATCAAGGTTCCCTCTTCCCAAGTGTGTGGACTTGACAACCAAGATTAGCTTGCAATGTTGAAAGGTCATGACTGAAGTTGGCTGGCTAGATGGGTCTAGGGTGGTTGATGTTGAAGTTTCTAGAAACCAATGCAGATAAATGATGCATTCCTTCCATTTTTATTTTTCTTTGGCAAAAACGGAATGATTCATACATTTATTGGCCATTTGTAGTTTGCTCCTTGGGAAGTGTCTGGTTGGTCATTGGCTCAGGCAGGAAAAAGTTTGGATTAGAGAAATCATGTTAAAAAATACCAGCATGGTGGGGTGTGCCTGCCTGTTTCTCTAGCACTTGGCAGTGGGGGGCAGGAGTGGGGAAGACATGTGGGAGGGAAAGACAGGTGGATCCCTGAAACTGATTGGTCAGATGGTCTAACCAAGTTGATGAGCTTCAGGTTTGGTGAGAGACCCTGTTTCAAAACTAAAGGCTGAGAATAATTAAAGAAAGATTTGATATCAACCTCTGGCCTCCATGTGCATGTACACATGCACAACACCCATACTAATGATTATGTACAACACACACACACACACACACACACACACACACACACACTCCTATTCTGTTCACTTTCCCAACTATAGATTGGAGTATTCAGTCTTTAGATATTTAATACTTTTAGTTATATATACATATGTATATATAGTTTTTTATATAAATCTGTTGAATTAATAGTAGGCAAGGATTTTTCATGCACTTTGTTGGCTGTCTCTTTACTCTGGTAATTGTGTATTTAGACACAGCATACAGCAGTGATAGCTGCACACTCATGCTTAGTGTGGCACTGTCCACAAAACCCCAGCGTGGGATCAGCCTAGGTGCCTGTGCCCTGATCAATGGACAGAAAAATGTGATATGTTTACACAATGGAGTATTATTCAGTGATAAGAATAAAATCATGCTATTTGAAGGAAAATGTGTCATGTGGAAAATTATAATGTCTCATCAGGCTCAAAAAGGCAAGTGCCACACCTGTGTTCTCATCTGCAGAATATTGGATGTTGGCAGAGTTTCTCTGTGTCCTGGCAGCCACTCCCAAATAACTACCCAGAGACTTAGTATTAATTGTAAATCCTTGGCTGATAGCTTAGACTTGTTTTTAACTAGCTCTTATAACTTAACCCATTTCTATTAATCTATGTTCTGCCCTGAAGCTCGTTTACTTTATGTACATACTTTCTATTCTGCTCAATCTTTGTCTCCTGGTGTCTCCTCGTGACTCCTCAGACTCTGCCTTTATTCTTCCCAGCATCCTCCTAGTCTGGCATTCCCAACCAATCTCTTTCTGCTCAGCTATAGGCCAGTCAACTCTTTATTAACCAATGAGAGCAATACATATTTACAGTTTACAAAGATTGTTCCACAGCATTTCCCTCTTTTTGTCTAATTAAAAAGGAAGGTTTTTAACTTTAACATAGCAAAATTATATACAATAAAAACAATTATCAAGTAAGAATTACAATATCCAGTCCATTGTATTTGGCAAAATTAGAGAAAATACTCCATTATTTATTTTATCTTTATGAGTCTAAAGTTTTATACTTAATTAACCTTTTTTCATAATTAAGGAAAACTGTAAGTTTAACTATTTCATCTTTAACTCCATCAAAGACCCCAGAAGGGTGTAATGTTATGTAATAACAGGGACATCTGGCTGTCTGGATACCCAAAGTTCTTCTGCAATGTTTAGGACATCTATCTTTGGCTTACAGGCCTAGTATATCTGACAGACTTTTTTGAGGTGAAGGGAATTTTGAAGGACTGTCCTACCTTGTCTTTGCAAAGTTTGGCGGTTGCTTTTTTGTGTCTTGCTGGTCCAGTTTGGACAATATACTGTCAGCAATTGAGGCAGGGCATTTTTTTCCCCAAATGGCTAGCTTTGTCATAAAGAAAGCAAACTCTATATGGAGTTTCTTCAATGCCCATTATCTCATCTGAAGTAGATTCGTGCTGCTAGGAGCAGACATGTCTCACTGTCATGAAAAGCCTTAGGTTATTAAACATATTAAATGCCATATTCTGTAGGTCTTTAGGTGTTTGAAGACCCTCTATCTATCTAAATATATCTGTTTAACTTTGAAAACCTAGCAAATATGACTACAAGTTTGATTATTATAGATGACTAACTACCAACCTATATTTTTTAATTATAATTATACTTTTAAATGAGTTGCATTAGCACAACACCCCAAACAAGAGTAGAAACATACATACAGCATAGCAAAAATAACTTTAAATAAACCAAAATCATACCAATGTAAAATATTTTGAGATTAATAGTTGTTTTTTGGATCAAAGTAGATTCAATAATCTACCCTTTTTTCCTATCATTCCTATATCAATTGAAAAATGATGTGAAATGGAAGGGGGACTATCAGGGAGGAGGAAGAGACAGGGAGAAGCCAGGAGAGTGAGTGTGCTCAAATGTGCACATTACACCCATACTTGAAACACATGGTCCTGTCCAGTTAGTGTACACTAATGAGAAAGAAGGGATTTATCAACAATGGGTGTTTTGGTTTTTTCTGTGAGAAGTATCACCCACTAGAAAGAGGTGTTCATGGGCTTTCTCACTGGATCCTTGGTAGAGCTCGCCCTTCCTTCCTGCCCATCTGCCTGCCTGCCTTCATTTTCTTAAGCATGTTGCTGTGTTTCCAGTGGACACTATAACTCGCATATGTGAACATGGCTGTCTTTAGACACTGTTATTTGGATTCATTCTTTTTCCTTCTTCCCGTTTTGCATTCCCTGATGACTGGAGGAGGACTGCTGAGGAGCAAATGGTTATGGAGCTTCCTGGCAAGAAGGGGCTCAGAATGTGGAGGCCGCTGAGACATTAACATTTGAGATGACATTAACGTTTGAGGTCAACAGGGGAACACGGAGTCCATTATTTCTTCGTTTTAGAAATTTTCTCATTTTTTGTCTCCACACTTTGACTTGTTGAGTAAAAATCAAAGGGAAGAGAAAGAGGTGGCATGGGAATGGAGAGAGGAAGACGGATGAGAAGCCATGTGGGGAAAGCGTCTAGCCTCTCCTGGTCCTGGCAAGCTTACAGATGGATCTTGGCTTGAAAACAGTTTCATGAGCCTGGCTTAGTTCATGCTGGTTAAGGTAACGGACTGGAGTAGCCAGAAGCATTATTCACAGCTCTCAGTAACGTGAATAATTTACTCCCTTCCCTAGATAGAATGAAACCCAGAAAGCCTTCGGGACTCTTTGGATAAAGTGCTCTGCAAACATGTCAGACGAGTTTGGCTTTTACTGCGGAGGAACCTGGTTAGGATGGAAATGGGAGGTAAGTTAAACACAAGGATTTATTACCTGAGGGAGCACCTTTTAACATAATTATTTTAAGAAAACAAATAGGTAATAAGAGAGTGGAAATCATATGCACGTCATAAATTTTATTTAATACTTAGTTCTGTTTTGAATGCAGGTGCAACTGACTCACTTTTTGTAAATAATTAACATCGTATCCGTAGGCTTTGTGAAGCCTCATGCTGGCACCCAAATGCAATGATTGTGTGACACACGGGCTCTTGCTACACCTGTGGTGACCAGCTCTTACAGGTGTGCACAGCACACTCACTGCCTCCGTCAGCGGAAAAGTAGATTTTGTGTGTGCAACGTGGGAGTTCCCGCCTGTCTGTCCACCTGTCTGTTGTTCTCAGGGTGAGGAGGAGAGAGAAAAAGAGCTGGAGAGTTAGAGGAGGAGGAGTGGGGGATTTCCAGTGGAGTTTGATCTTCCAGGACTCCTCTCAGGAGGCGCTATTCAAATTAAATGCGGTGTTCAGAGTATGGCTGTCCTCACAGGCACACCCGTGAGTCTGAGTCTGATGCAAGCTCTGTTGTACTCTTGAGTGGGATGGGAGTGACTTTGAGCAATCTGAGCTCTGGGTATCCTTGGAGAATGGCCTAATGTCAATGCCACCCAAAAGGGAAATGGTCTTCCAAAGAAGGAAATGTGCCAGATCTAAATGAAATTTCACAAATGGAGACGTCTTTGAGTGAGGTTAGAAGGCGGGTGGTGGAGCGCTAAGTGTGCAACTGAGTAGAGAATTGTTGGGGAGACTAGGTCGTAACTGGGGGCTTCAGATCTGGGTAAGCCAAGGGAGTATTCTGGATTAGAGTGGAGGACATTTTAGTCCATGGGCTCTACTTTTGGGCTTCTCCCCCTCCCAGATTATTTGTTATGAAAGGGTTTCTGATCTACTACTACACTTTGTATATTGTATAACACATGTGATCACATGTTTATTGAAATTTAATGTTATTTATATATAGTTCACATTTTGTGCAATCATATTATTCACTCATTATTTATCTGTTAATTACTGTATTATCTTATAGTAATTTCCTCAAAACATAAATATACTTATGTTAACAAAATTTAAACTTACTTTCTTCTTAAAATATTTAAAACTTTAGACTTTTTTGTGCACGTGTGTGTATGCATGCATGTGTACATAAGTACATGTATGTGTGGATGTGTGTTAAATGTATGTGTGTACGTATATGCCAGAAGACAATCTCAGATGACTTTTCTTAAATTCAGTGTGCCATATTTTTTTGAAACAGTATTTCTTGTTGGCCTGGAACTCACCAAGCAGGCTAGGTTGGCTGGCTAGCTAGCTCCAGGGGGCTGCCTAGCTCTGCCTCCCTGGCATTGAGATTACAGGTGTGCAACTCCACATCTGGCTGTTCTTTCTTTTAAAATAATAATGTATTATTTCTATTATTGTTATTATTATTATTATTATTATTATTATTATTATTATTATTATTGGTGGTGGTGGTAGTGGTGGCACTCTGTGTGTGGGGGGGGGGCGTTCAGGGCTGCAGGAGTGTGTTCTCTCCTCCTATCATGGTTCTGAATATTTAAAAAAAAATGGGTTTGTGCAAAAAGCATTTTACCTGAAATGTCATCTTGCCAGCCCCACACTCAGCTTTTTTGTATGTTTGTGTTCTAGAGGATCAAACTTGGGTTCTCATGCTGGTAAGATAATCTACTGACTGAGCCATCTGCCAAGACCTGGAAGGCTCAATGCCAACAATCAATACTATTTTCTTCTCTCTCTCTCTTTCTCTCTCTCTCTCTCTCTCTCTCTCTCTCTCTCTCTCTCTCT
>CABHPP010149100.1:0-29893 GCA_902168425.1 Peromyscus attwateri | reverse complement strand
TCTCTCTCTCTCTCTCTCTCACACACACACACACACACACACACGTAGGTATATATGTATGTATGTATACCAAGGGACCTCAGGATGGGACACCATAAACACATTTTGTTGTTGTTGTTGTTGGTTTGTGTTTTTGTTTTTTCAAGACAGGGTTTCTCTGTGTAGTTTTGGTGCCTGTCCTGGATCTCACCCTGTAGACCAGGCTGGCCTCGAACTCACAGAGATCTGCCTGGCTCTGCCTCCCAAGTGCTGTGATTAAAGGCATGCGCCACCACCGCCTGGCCCATGAACACATTATAAGTCTGAACTCAGGCTAGAGGACCCCACGGTTTGTAGGAGGTGATGGAGGGCAGGAAGACCTTAGTGTCTGTGTGTGGACTCGGCTTCCTCCATGTTGACTCCACTCTGAGAAATCAAGTAAACAGATAAGCATTGTCTCAGATTTATAGAAGGAGACATGTTTGATGCCTAAAACCAACATGGTGGGTGAGGAGAATGGACTCCTGAAAATTGTTCTCTGACCTCCACATACCTGTTGTAGCAAGTACATGGTCCTTCACAAATAAATAAATGCTTAAAACAAAGCAGAATCAATACTATGTATGTATAGTGTGCACGTATTTTCTTTTTCATTTAGGACTTCTTGGGCTTCCTGAATCTGAAGATGAATGTAAATATCCCAAGCTGTTATCTCCTCATACTTCTTCTTTGCTGTATTGCTTTTGCACATTTCCCCTAAGATCTGCTGGGTCTTGTTCCTTCACAGTACTTCCCAGTTTTCGATGTTTCCTTTTCTTTCTGAATGCTGAAATCTCCCTGTCAGCTCACACATTCTCTCCTCGGAGATGTCTCATCTCTGGTTCTAATCCATCTTTCAATTGCCTAACTTTATTTTCCATTTTCATTTACTGCGTTGTTCGTTCATTTTTCGGTTTTAGCAGGTCCCTTTGCTTATGTTTCACCCTTTCATGGTTGTCCAGTAGTCTTGCATCACGCGATTGAGGTCATCTCTGTTTTCAAATGCATGCGTACATTTTGCCTTTTGTGCTTGATAACTCCAACTTCTGCTTTGTGGGTTTGCTCTTGGTGAGAACGCTTCTGGTCATTTTTACCCACGTCAGCCTTTATTCCTGCATATGTTTCCTGATTTTAAATTGTGAAATACATAGTTGAATTTGTACATAGTTTGAGATCTGGGTTTAAGGTTCTTGTCTAGAGCTTGTAAATACAAAGGACGGGGATTATAGGGGTCATACAGTGGTGTGAGTCATGGCCCTGAACACATTGAGGACCAATATCTACTTAGAAATCCTTATGAGTTTTGCGTCCCCTTCTTTAAGAATCAATACGAAGGGTCAGCAAGATGGGTCCATGAGTGAAGATGCTTGCCATCAATCTTGATGACTTGGCTCCGATGTCTGAAACAAGCATGGTGGATGAGGAGAATGGACTCCTGAAAGTTGTTTGCTGAACTCCACACACCTGAGGCAAGCACATGCTCCCCCACAAATAAATAATGTTAAGGAAAAAAAAAAAACCCAAAACCCAGAATCAATACTAAGACTTCATACACTCTCCTTCTTGTGGCTGTGATTTCCCGAGGGTCCTGTGTTCATTATGTGGTGGTCTCTGAGCCAATCTCGTACCTTACATAAATCCGTGGCTTGGCCTTCTGTTTTTTTTTTTTTTTTTTTTGTGCACAGCCCCAGATGTTGCCAGACACTACATCTCTCAGCCTGAGCCATTACTTCTTTCTGTTTAAGCCTGTCTTTACTTTTACAATGTCAGGGCTTCCTCTAAATTCTTGTAAAGTTAACTATAAAAAGAATTAAAAATGAATTTTTCTATATTAGTTTTAATTGCTCTCTCTATTTGGAGGCTTTTGATAAATGCCATTGGTTATTTTGGTGAAAATAGGAAGTACTGGAACTGTATTGGCGGTTAGGGACGTCTGGCCTGAGTAGTTTGACTGCAATTTCCTTAGCTCATCTATACTGGGGGACCTCCAGATGGGACGCCATGAACACATGGAAGAGCCTGAATTCTAACTAGAGAAACCTGTGGTTTGTTGCTGTAGGAGGTGACAGACAGCAGGAGGGTCTTAGTGTCTGTGTATGAGCTCAGCTTCCTCGGTGTTAACTCTACTCTCAGAAAACAAGTCAGCAGAGATAGGCATTCCAGATCTATGAAAGGAGAAGTCCTTTCCGTGGATCCTTCCTTCCTTCTTTCCTTCCCATCAGACATGTCCGTGCACGTGTAGTCAAACATTTGTAGAGCAAAATTTCAAGTCTTGCGTTAGAGGCAGGCTTGTGTGGAGTTGACAGAAATGACAGAGAACTCTTCAGATCTTACACACACAGCCCTTAAAGGAGATGTCTGCTTACAGGTGCTGGGTACAAAGTCCACAGGGTCTGTAAGTGGTCGCTTTCAGTACATCAAGAGCGTGTGCTTGGAAGTGCTGATTAAGCATACTCTGACGGAGTTTTCAAAACCGAGCCTCTTTTTTGATTGTGCTGAATTTGAATATAAAATGTAGCATGCTCTGCTGTGATTCCCTCTCCGTCCATACTCAGTGTGTTTTCACTTAATAACAACCTGAAATGTTGTTAAATGTGAACTGAATGATTGGTGCAGGTTGATCTCAATCGATCCATAGGTTTATCGTGTCAATGTATTTTCTACATAACCCCCTCGCCCAACGGCCTCCATCCCTGTGAGATACTGATTTCGGTTGGAAGTGGATTCCCTTGTGCTGCGTTTTTCTCCCGCATCAGCTTAACTTGCTCTTCCCAAGTGATGAGGAGGAGCCCAAGTCTGTGCCGACTCCTGTGACCTTCATTCCAGGGTCAGTGTCTAGAGCTGGTCAACAGGATCCCCTGCACACACGGAAGGCCTGTGTGCATCTGTTTTTGTATGTGGCCCGGACTCCGCTGACCCTTTTCTCTGTGCTCCATGCTGGGTGTGGTGGCTCATCTTCACTGCCAGCTTGATGGCTCTTGGAGCCCCCTGGGAGGCACACCTCTGAGCATGTCTGTGAGGGCGTTTCTACAGAGGATGTCCTGGGGAGGGAAGACTCACCCTGAATGTGGGTGACACCATTCAATGAGCCAGAGTCCCAGACTGAGTAAAGGAGGGAAAGGAGAAAGGTGGCTGGCTGCGGCACGGATCTCCCTATGTGTCCTGGTCTGCTGACGTGAGAAGGCGCCTGCTGTCACAGTGGTTAGCTACTTCTTCATTCTCCACCGTGGAGAACTGTGCCCTCAGGTAACGATGCATTCAGTCCTCCCCACTGTAAGTTGTATCTTGGCAGGCATTTTCCCATAGTACCAAGAAAAGTCACTATCCCAGAGGCCTGCTTCGGGGCGTGGGAGCCTCTGTGGACCTTTAGTGTGAAATGACTCCCTCATAGACAGTCAGTGCTTATTCAGAATCTGAAATCCTTCCCATGGACCCCTGGGCAGTCGTTTCCTCTGGTCTGTCCTGCTATTGGCCGGCTGAAGCAATAGGGAGAGCCTCCTCTCCGATGCAGGTGGGCAGAATGGTAACCACTAGTCAAGATTCAAGTTGAGAGTGGAGTCTTCAAATTGGGCAAGGACAGGCCCAATGTCCCAACTATTTCTGAGCATATGGTAGAGAGGCTATAGGAGCCCTTGGGTGTTACTGTTACTGGGTGAGTGAATGTGTGCTCGTACGTGCACACACATGTGTGAGTGTGTGTGTGTGTGTGTGTGTGTGTGTGTGTGAGAGAGAGAGAGAGAGAGAGAGAGAGAGAGAGAGAGAGAGAGAGAGAGATGAGGGAAGTGCAGTGTGTGTGTGTGTGTGTGTATATATATATATATATAGGCATGTTGCATGGGTGTGGCATGGGTGTGAAAGTCAAGACAACCTCTGGTGTCAGTTCTCACGTCTGCCTTGTTGGAGGCAGGGCCCCTACTGTTTCTTGGCACATATGTTGGGCTAGGTGGCCCTTGAACTCCTGAGGTGCTCATAACCTTAGCTTCTATCTTGCTGTGGGAACACTGAGATTTCTGGGATTACAGATGACACCTGTGTTATGTGCCAAGCTTTTCCTCAGATTCTGTGAATTTGGACCCAGGTCTCCATGCTCATGTGGGAAGTGTTTCACTTACTCAGTCTGCTACCCAGCCCAGATGTTCCTACTCCTCCTTTAGAGAATGGTGTGAAAGGCCACTCTGTGAAGGAATGTGTAGACTTGGGCCAGAGAGCTGGCTTCTCAACCTGAGCCTGTCCTTCCTGAGTATATGGGAAGTGATTCCTGTCCTTTATGACCTCACTCATAAAAAGAGCATAATTGTTGCTCTGTCCCGATGAGTTTGTTCTGAGAACCTTCAGGAACTACTATTTGAGATGTTTGTAGTCAGTATTTATTATTTATTAATTTAAATTTTACCACCTACAAAACTCACCATATTAAGAATGAATTAATTCTGGGATTTTAGATGTACCGTTCCACAGAGCAGCAATAAACTGGTAAGTGTGTGTGAGGATGACTCTGAACCAGGGAGCACTCAGAACTACTAAGCCCTTTGTGAGGATGATTCTGAACCAAGGAGCACTCAGCACAACTAAGCTCTTCTTGAGGATGACTCTGAATCAGGGAGCACTCAGCACTACTAAGCCCTTTGTGAGGATGACTCTGAATCAGGGAGCACTCAGCACTACTAAGCTCTTCATAAGGATGACTAAACCAAGGAGCACTTAGCACTACTAAGCTCTCCTCAAATGTTAGAGGCCAGTATCGGCACATGAAAAGTGGAGCTAGTATTTGCCGGGACTAGAAGTTTCTCCATTATTCATGAAGGCTTTGCACTCTTGAATCCTTTAATTCCACCACATCTCTAGTACAAAAGGCAAAGCCAGTGCTTTCTACTTACACAATTTGTAAAATAAGATCCTTCAGCTGTGCCAGTGTGGTAGAACTTTTTTTTTTTTTAATGCAAGCCAGCTGCAGTATCCATTGCTCCAATGACGCTGGCTCTTGGAAGAAATGAAACTCAATGGACATCACCACAAAGAGATGTTTTTAATGTCCAGGAATGCTGCGTAGTAGTGGGGCCATGTGTGGTGATAAATTGTGTACCTTAATAAAATTTGCCTGAAGATCAGAAAACAGAACAAGCTACTAGATTAAACATTGAGGCCAGATAGTGGTGGCACACACCTTTAATTCTAGCATTCGGGAGGCAGAGATCCATCTGGATCTCTGTGAGTTCAAAGCCACCCTGGACTACATGAGATTGATTTTGTCTAAGAGAGAAACTGAGCCAGGCAGTGGTGGCACACACCTTTACTCCCACTACGTGGGAATCACACACCTTTAATACCAGCACTTGAGATCTCATGCCTTTGCTTGGGAAGTCACACGCCTTTAATCTGAGCACTAAGAAGGAAGTAATATGGCTGGGTGGAGAAAGGTATATAAGGCATGAGGAGACAGGAACTAGAAGCTTTTCGGCTGGGGAAGCTTTTCAGGCTGAGTCCTAGAGGTAAAACATGGCTGTGGCTTGTTCCTTTGTCTCTCTGATCTTTCAGCATTTACCCCAATATCTGGCTCTGGGTTTTCTATTAAAAGACCCTTTAGCAGTTTGTGTTACAGCCATGTTTGGGGATTTATGTACAAACACAAAGGCTCGAGGAGGTAAATAGATTGTTTAAGCAAGGTGACTCTGTCCAGTGTCTGGAGCTGCAGTTTTGCACTGTGAGTTTTCGCACTGGCCAAGCTCTGGGCTTTTGTGCCGTTTTGCCCGCGCAGCCCCTCTCTGTCATCTTCTGCCCTGCTCCTTCCAACCTGTCCGATCCTGCCAGAGGTCACCACTCCCAAGGCCTTTCCAGACTGACGGGGGAAAGCCACCTCCCTTATCTGCACACCTCTTTTCTTCCTCTTCCTCAACCCCTTCCCTCTTCTCCTTCCCCTCCCCTCCCCTCCCCTCCTACTCCCTCCCTTCCCTTCCCAAGTTGGGAATCTTGTTGCCCAGACTAGCCTTGAATTTCTGGACTTAGCGATCCTCCTGTCTCAGTCTCCAGAGTAGCTGGGATGACAGGCAGATATTACCATGCCTGGTCCTCATGCACTTTTAGTGAATGATGCTGAATCCCCTCATTTAGCACGTAGGCAGTATTTTCTCTGCAGCTTATTCTTTCTACTAGTACAGGAATTGGGTTTACACTTTAAATTCCCATGATGCTGTGAACAATATATGCTGAATAAGCATTCACCCAAGTACTGGATTCAGACTCTCGATTCCTGGCTGTGCCACCAACTAGCTAAGGTAACGAGACTTGGGAGCCTCAAGTACTTGCACAGACCCCTCCTCCCCCATCACAGTCACAGTCAAAACCAGTGTCACAGTAGTGGTGACAGATAACACTTCCTAGTTCTTATTACACTTCCAGATCATTTTGAGCGTTTTATGTTTCTTGACGAGTTTAATCCTTTCCACGTTTCTCCAAAGCAACGTCCTTGGAAAGATGTGTTGCCACTGCGTCGCTATAGTTACCAAGGATGCCGCTTAGTTTTAAATGTCGGCTTGGGGAGTTCAAATGGGGATCAGGTGGGCTTGTGGACATGTCTATGGAAGATGGTCTTGATTGTTAGCTGATGGGGGAAACCCTGCCAACTGCGGGTGGTACCGTTGTCTAGACTGGGCCCTTGAAGAGTGAAGAAAACTTTCTGAGTATAAGGGAGCGGGCAGGATGGATATGTTCATTTCTCTGTGATCTGGACTGGAGATGTTTGGTGATCATCTGCGTCAAGCTCCTGCCACTGTGACATCCCCACAACGATGGACTGTCACCTGGAGTTGTAAACGGAACGAAATTTTTTCTCCCCCATGTTGCTTTATATCGGGGTGTTTTGTCACAGCAATGGAAGTAAAACTAGTTCACCAAGGTACCCAGCAGCTCCGTAGCTCACCCACTGACACAGGACTAGTACTAAGTTACAACATTAGAGTTTAGGCTCAGCCAGTCTGGTGCCTATACTTACTGAGTCCTATGACAGCAACAATGTGTTAACATGGTGAGGCTACAGTCCCTGTCAATCAAACATGGGTCAAGGGTTTTGTGGGATAAATAAAGCCCGTTCGCATGTATCCCTAAAGTGGATCACCCTGAGTACTCCCGCTGGACCAAGGTTTCCTAGCCTGAAGGACTTTGCTTGTTCTTCTGGAGGCATGGCTACCTTACAGTCTACATATTCTTCCTTCTAACCTTGTTCTCATGTAGTGATTCCTGTGAGCATCAGGCTTCTCTGGGGGAAATCTTGACAAAGTCCTTCCATGATACTACTACTCTGTGATCTGCTGCTTGCTTGGAGCAGTCACTAGTTCCCTTTGTAGGGTCTTCCCTGCACCCCCAGAGTCTGCCTGTCATCCCCTGCTCCCTACTCAGTGCTACTCAGCAGCCATGCTGGACCAAACAGATGTTCTGCCTCCCAGGCTCAAAGAGGATGCTCTTCTGTGTGTCAGGCAATCCTGTATTCTCTCAGTGGACAGCAGTGGCTGGCCTCTCACACCCTCCCTTAGAGCTGAGCTCCACCCTGGCTCATGCCCTGTGTCCTTGTTTGACAGTCCTGGGGATTGACAGGGCAGGGATTTTCTGCTTGCTCTCCTGGTCAGGAGCTTTGTTCTTCTTTGGACAAGTTAGTGGGTGTTTTGAAAACCTTTGGGGAACAGAGCTAGGAAACATTAGGGTTGTGGTAGCTAACTGATGACCTTCTAAGTACCCACTGATTTGGCATTCTTGTTCTTGACCAACAATGCTCATGGCCCTGAGTGAAAACTGGCTGTGTGGGGGCTGTGTGGGCATGGGTCATAAAACTGGATTGGGGACCATGACAGCGGAAGAAGAGGTCTTGGGGTGGGGTTGGGGTAATAGATACCTTTGAGATGAAAGTGCTGCTTGCTGGTTACTGGAGCAGGAGGGGACCTACTGAGCCAGGTCTGGGGGCGAGGGGAGAGAGTTAAGAGTGGCGGGTGGGATGAACAAAAAGCATGTGTGAAAACTCTATCACAAAACCCATTACTTCCTTTGCTAGTTTTTAAAACTACCTTTAAAAATTGCATTTCCCCAAACTTCAAGAAGAGTGGTTGACTGTGAGGGTTCTACCTGGGCACAATCATTTAGTAGTAGCTTAATCTTTTAGAAAGGTTATTTCTAGCTGTTTCTTGGTTATTTACAATAATTGGAAAATATGACACATTTATAGAATTAACAAGGCAAGAACAACCCTTTTACAGGAAGTCCAAGCTGCAAATGAGTGGGGACATCAGCAGAGAAATAGTATTATTTTTTTGTTTGAGACAAGATCTCATATAGCGCTGGCTGGTCTTGAGCTCTGTAGCTGAGGATGACCTTGAACTTCTGAGCCTGAGCTCTGGAATGCTGGGATAACAGGAGTGTACCACCACTGGTTTTATTTGGTGCTGGAGATTGAACCAGGGCTTCGTACATGCTATGCAAATACTCTGCCAACTGAACTACATTCCCAGGCCTACAGAGAAATCTTAATATTCTCTCTTGGTTTCACCCTTTCGCAAAATCAACTAGCTAACTAACCAAGTATCTGATCAACTAATCAACTAACAGACAAGTCGGTCAACTGGGCAAGCGAATGAGCAGATGGGCTTGCTAAGTTCCGTTCTTTGCAGTAACTAGCGGCAGAAGGCTAAGTGGGGTGGCAGAGGCTACAGCCTGTGCACAGTGTCTCCTTGGTCATGATCCGGTGTAGAACTGCTTTGATTTATGTCTCTGGCTCCAGTTACGGAAGGCGTGCATTCTGAGTAGGACCCACTGTTCTTTGTCTACACTGTTCCCTCCAGACAGTGATGATTTTGTTAGGTTTTACTCTAAACAGGACAGTGTCCAGCCTCCACTGCTGGTTGTCCTGTTCCGAATGCCACACATTTTTGCAGTGAATGCCCATGCCAGCTGAGCCCAGTTGAAAGAATGTGCCCCCCCCAGTGCCGATGTTTGCTACAACCTGAGCACCCAGCATGTGGACCGCAGAGGTAATCATCCCTGGGTTCAGGGGTCTCTCATAAAATACACAGATGGAATTAAACACAAAGAGACAAAGATTCTCTTGTCTCATCTGCATATGCATGCTGTCTTAATTATTTTTCTGTTGTTAGGATAAAATACCCACTTTGGGGGTGCAGTCCACTGTGGTGGGGAGGCCATAGCAGCAGGATCTAAGGCAGCTGGCTATATCACACCCACAGTCAGGAAGTTGAATCAATGGACTCCGTGCTCAGCTTACTTTCTCCATCTGTACAGAATAGGATTCCCCGCACAGAGACGGGTGCTGATCAGAGCAGGTCGTCTTTCCACCTCAGATAACCTAACCTAGATAATCCCCCATGAGCACCTCCAGAGGCCTATTTCCCAGGTCATTCTAAGTCTCATCAAGTTGTCAATTGGTGTCAATCATCACACTGGTATTCGTGAGTGTGTGTGTGTGTGTGTGTGTGTGTATGTACGTGCACATGTGAGCTGATGAGCGTGAACATTGCAATTGTTTGATCGATCTTGGCTCAAATCTTGTGATTTCTAAGACCTCTTATTTTTATCTTCCCCAAGGATAATCTGTGGCTTTAGTTTTGATGGTCAGAGAAAGCAATAATTTTTTTTAAATTAGGTTCTGATCATGTTCTGAAAGCAGAGGGGGTAATCAAGGAAAGGATTCGCACTCTCTCTCTTCCTTTAGAACTTACTCTGAGATGTTCTGTTCAGGCTGCTATAAGCACAGTGCCGGATTCTGCCCAGACGCCCCCATGTTTTAGTGATTGGTGGAGCCTGAGTGCTCTAGAAGCATTCATACTTTGAGAAAGAATGTTTCTGATTTTTCCCATTGTGAAATTTGTGGTCCAGTGTGAGGAGGGAACCCCGCCGGCTTCTTCGCTTTGCTTTTTAGACAATTTCCATCTTACAGATGCAGATGCGGAAGCCAAGGTTTAAGGAGCTTATGAAGTCTTTTCTTCTACTCCATTGTGGGCACTGAAGACACAGTCTTTCCCAGACTGGTCTGCTATGTAAGAGGTCACAGCAACTCAGGATCCCATAGGGAGCCCTGGATGGAGCTCTGAGATGCTTTCCTTCATAGAAGAGGTCAGCCTGACCCAGCAGATGACTGAACTTCAAACAGGAAGGATTCAGACATTCCTCCAGAATTGTCACATTTCCTTCTCACCCGGGACAGAAAGATGTTCTTAATCAGTGAGTGGTGGGCTGCGGTGGACAGCTCCTTCCCCTGGGCTCTGCAGGGCCCAGGGGCTCCCTTAGCTGCCTTGTGGTGTTATCTCTCTTACCAGCATGGCATCTTCTCCACCATTTTTTTCTGGCATAAGTGACAAATGTCACCACAACTGTTCTGAGAGCCGGAAGCCACCAGTCCAATCTCTAGTGGGTTATTGACCTGTTCTGAGGGACAGTGGCTATTTTCATATTTGGATGATTCTGCCAGGAAGACATTAAATTACCCAGCATACATGACAGATTTCTCTGGGAGCAAAACAGCAGTTTAGCCTAGAATGATACCAATCAAGACATTTATTCTATCTGTCCAGTACAACACGGAGAGCTTGAGGTGGATGGTGGGGTGGGTGGGAGTGGGGTGGGGTGGGTGGTGGGTGGGGTGGGGTTCAAGTGAAGTGTTGCCCCAATGCATGGCTAGTTGGAGAAATTATCTGGGTGAAGGAGGAAGCTGGGCTGGCTTCAGCATCAGATTCCTCCTGAGCCAAGTGGGATAGGAGTGTCAAGAGGAGTGTGGTGGTTTGGAAAAAAAAAAATGACCCCCAGAGGGATTGGCACTATTAGAAGGTGTGGCCTTGTTGGAATAGGTGTGGTCTTGTTGGAGGAAGTGTGTCACTGTGGAGGCGGGCTTTGAGCTCTCATATATGTTCAATCCATGCCCAAAGAGACAGACTACTTCCTCTTGCTTATGAGTCAGGATATAGAACTCTCAGCTCCTTCAAGGCACCACATCTGCCTTCACGCTGCCTTGCTTCCCACCAGGATGATAACGGACTAAACCTCTGAACTGTAAGCCGCCACCACAATGAACTGTTTTCCTTTATAAGAGTTGCTGAGGTTATGATGTCTCTTCACAGCAATAGGAATCCTAACTAAGACAGAAGTTGGTACCAGGGACTGGAGTATTTCTGAGATAGGCCTGACCATGCTTTTGTTTGGAATAATATGGACCTTGGGACTGTGGATTAGAAAAGCAGTTGAATGCTTTAAGTGCTGCTTAATGGGCCAGACTAGTAGGAACATGGAAGACAGTGATGCTGAGTGTGATTTGAACTGTGAGTGCCTGGAACAAGAGGTTCCAGAGGTTCCAGAGGGGAAGAATATTAATATGTGACCCAGAGAACGTTCTTGTGATATTTTGGTGAAATGTGACTGCTTTTTGCCTTTGTCTAAAGTGTCTGCCTGAGGCTAAAGTGAAGAGATTTGGATTAATTCTGTTGGCAGAGGAAATCTCAAAACAGCCTAGTATGGACTCTGTCGTGTGGTTATTAGTGGTAACTCTAATGAAGATTTATAATGAAAAGGAGCAAGCTGAGCAGGGTAAATTCCAAAATGTAAAGTCTGATGAGAAAAGGGACACCAAAAAGTGGAATGGAGCCAAGTCCTGTGTTCAAGGAAGTAAACAGATTAAGAAATGGAATAAAGGGAGTGGTGACCTCTGGGCAAGATCCCACCCAGCTACATTTCCAACTTGTGAAAAGGAATTAAAGAAAGGATTAAAGCCAGGTGTGGTGGTGCATGCCTTTATCCCAGCACTCCAGAGGCAGAGGCTGTCAGATTTCTTCAGTTTGAGTCCAGTCTTGTCTACAGAGCAAGTTCCAGAACAGCCAAGCTTAGGCACTGAAGGAAACCATGGAAAACAGAAAGCTGATGAAGATGTAATTGAAAGAGAGGGCCATGCTCCAGCCCCAGCAAGCAGCAGAACTTGACAGCCTTGGTCATGTGGTTCTGGCTTTAGAGTCAAGGATAGAAGAAAGGGGTTGTATAATCTTCCTCCATGACTAAGGAAAGCCGCTGAGGCTAGGCATGTGTTAGGGGTGTCCCTGAATGGAGGCCTAGAGAGGCCATTTTGTGAAGCTGTGAAGTTGAAACCTGGATTGCCTTGGAGACCCCAAGATGTTGGAGATGCCAGAGTCATGGGATACCTGCTGAGGAGAGATACTTACAGGGAGTAGAACCAGCCCAAGAGAGAGAAGTGTGTTACACTCAACAAAGCTGAAAGGAGTTGGAGATCTGAAGAGTGTTTTGGCATCAGACATGGAGATACAGAGTTTGGAGTTTGCCCAGCTGGTTTTCAGTCTTGCTTCGGTCTAGTATTTCCTCACTGTGCTCCCTTCCCTATGTTTTGGAATGATAATGTATATCCTGTGCCATTATATGTTGGAAGTACGTGATCTACTTTTTGATTTTGATTTTACAGGGGATTACAGTTAAGAGATTGCATGAATCTCAGAAGAGACTTTGAACTTTAGACTTTTAAATAAATTTGAGACTGTTATAGACTATGGGGACTTTTGAAGTTGAACTGAATGCATTTCTGCATTATGATATGGCTACAAGCCTTTGGGGGACAGGGAGTGGAATGTGGTGGTTTGAAAGAAAATAACCTCCAAAGAGAGTGGCACTATTTGGAGGTGTGGCCTTGTTGGAGTAGATGTGGTCTTGTTGGAAGAAGTGTGTCACTGAGGGAGCAGGCTTGGAGGGTTCATATATGCTCAAACCATGCCCAATGTCTCAGACCACTTCCTGTTTCCTGTGAGTCAAGGTAAGAACTTCAGCTCCTCTAGCACCACGTCTGCCTGCAGGCTGCCATGTTTCTGCTGTGACGATAATGAACTAAATCTCTAAAAATGTAAGGGAGCCACGACAATGAAATGTTTTCCTTTATAAGAGTTGCCAAGGTCATGGTGTCTCTTCACAGCAATAGAAACCTTAACTAAGACAAAGAGGAAGAGTTTCTATGGATTCAAGGTGGTGGAACTGACTCAGTTGGCCCTGCACACTGGTTCTCAGTAAAGGCGTGGTGACAGAGGGCATGTGCTTCTCTTGGGGTTAGGAGGTAGTTCAGTGTCTGTGCTGGGAGCCAGAGTAGGACTCAGCACAGATCTTTCCTTCTAGCCACATGGCCCTGTAGGTGCAGACCTGCAAGGGTCAGTGGCCATAGATGGGAAAGTCTGAGAGGGATGGTAGATTTGTTTGATGCCGACCGTTGTCCAGGCTTTAGACTGAGTGTCTTCATCCAAGGCTGCATCCATTTGGAGGCGGTCTGTCTTGGCCCAACCAGGTTGTAGTGATGGGGCCTCAGGGAAACAGACCCCTGCCAGATCATTTCTCAACACTTCCCAAGCAGGTCTATTTATGGGGATTCCAGGCATCTTAGTTATTTTTCTATTTCTATGACAAATCATCACGTCCAAGGCAACTTATAAAAGACAGTATTTAATTGGGGGCTCGCTTACAGTTCGGATGGTGAGTCCATAACCACCTTCTGAAGTGGCCAGGCAGGCATCGGGATGCAGCAGTAGCTGAGAGCTTACATGGTGAGACAACAACCAGAAGGCAGAAGGAAGGCCAGCTGGGGTGCTGTGGAATTTGAAGCCTCTAAGCTCACCCTTAGTGACACATCTCTTCAATAAGGCCAGTCCTTCCTAAATAGTTCCACCAACTGGGGGCCAAGCGTTCAGATACACAAGCCTGAAAATGAGGGCCATTCATTCAAACCAGCACACAAAGTAACCTTGGGCCAGAGATATCAGAGCAGCAGTGGGTCCCCATCATGCCTCCATGCTCTGGGGTTTGTGGAATGACTAAGGATTGCACACCCATGTTACTAAGAGAGAAGCAGATCTAAAGGTGTTTTAAGGACTGGTATTTGTTTTCAAATCACAGGTCACTTTTTTTCCTATTGTAGTTTTTAATATTTGTGTGTGTGTGTGTTCATGTCTGTGACTGTGGGCACTCACAGGCCACGATGAGCAGGTGTGTGTGTGGGGGTCCGAGGACAATCTTAGGCTTCACCTTCCACCTTGCTTGAGACAGAGCCTCTTGTCTCCTGTTGTATATGCCGGGATATCCGTGTCAGGGGCTCTGTCTCTGTCTCCCTTCCTGCTTAGGAGCTCTGGGGTTGTTCCAGGCTTGATGTGGGTGCTGGGAATCCAAACTCAGGCTCTCACACTTGTATGGAAGTGCTCTACCCACCGAGCTGTCTCCCCAGTCCCCTTCCCATCTTTATTGAACGGTCATTAGAAAAGGAAAATCTAAAAGTGGAATGTGACCCATCAAAGCCTCTTAAACTACAAAATAAACAGGACAAAAAGCTTTTCAAGCAGCAGGTGTGGGGGCTATCTAGCGCTCAATGAGGCGTGCTGTGTTTCTGAGCTGGAAGAAAACAAATTTAATTTGCCTGATTTATTAGAGATGAAGCCCCCCAAATGCACTTGACATCTTAATACAGTAGGAATGATGTAATACAGTAGGAATGTACAGAGTGGAGCCTCTGAAAACCACACATCCACATGATCACACACACACACAACACACACACACACACACACACACACACACACACACACACACACGCACACACACACCCCTTCCAATGATTTCATTCTCTTGGTTCTTGGCAGTGGGTTCATGATCCTTTCTTTCTAGCTGAGTTTAGAGAAACGATATACCAGTAGTATGTCGAATGCTTTTTTATTTAGAATGAATATCCAGTACTTAGCCCCACCATGCGAGGCAGGTGTTGTTACTATTCTCATTTACCAGATGAACTGTCCAACCCTTAAATGAGAGGGGCAGCAAGTACAGGAAACTCTGAATTCAATGCTGAGCAACATGACTGCAGAGCCCATGGCCTGAGCCCCTATTTTACCTGCCAAGCTCTGCATGAGCCGGGAGCCCCCAGCAATGTGTGTAGATAACAGCAAACACGGGTTAAAATGAATTGAACTTCATCTGTATCCCAGGTGGTGTGCGGGTGTCAGTGGTTCTCAGTTGGAGCCATTTGGCTTCCCAGGGGACATTAGGCAATGTCTGGAGACATTTATGGTGTCAGAAGGGGGTGGCGGAGGTTGCTATTGACATTCTGCTGGACATTCTGACACACGCAGGATAGTCCCTTGTGATTAAACAGAAAGCTCTGATTGAAAGTGGCCATTGTGCCAACTGTGGGAAAATCTGTTAAACGTTCCTTTGGTGACATTTTGTGAAATATTAAGGCAAGATTACCCCCAGCAATTGCAGCACCGAGAGACTTGAGCCCGTCACACATTTTCTAAGGAGCTTTTGAGCAATATCATTGTTGAATCTCTTTGATGGACAGTTGCTGGGTGTTACGAATCAAGAGTCACCCTTGTTGTTTTCCCAGGAGAAGGCATTCCTTCTGATTCCAGGACGACAGGCCACTCCTGTTGCCTTGGAGACGCTCCACCAAGCAGAGACTTGAGCTTCTGTCTGCGACTCAAGAGAACTTCTGATTGCAAACTGTGTGTGTGTTTTTCTTTGTACAACTTTAAAGAAAACTATGCAGACATTTCTAAAATGTCTCCTTTTTAACTAAAGTATTTCCAAACACGGGGCAACTATGTTAAAGCGGCAGAACCACCACACATAATCAGAAAGAGTCTGCATTCGCCACTGATCACTTAGAATCATAAAAGCAGATGCCATCTGTGTGGATTTACGATGTTTGTTGAGGATGGTTCCTAGGGCTCAAGGCCAGGGTCTTGTGCATAGTAAACATTAGCCCTACCACCGAGACACCTTCGAAATCCTGCTTAATAGTGTTTGATTTGAACAAAATACAGTATAGTCTGGAAAGTGGCTTTTTATTTTAATTAATTCATTAGTTATTTTAATCAATTCATTAGTTTTTAATATTGGATGTTGAACTAAGGACTTTACATGGAGTAAGTAAGCAAGAACTCTGCCACCAAATTGCACCTCTGAGCCACACTTCCCTTTTTGTTAGTACTGGGCATGAAATCCTTAGGTGCTGGTGTTTGATGTTATATTCATAACTTATTCATGTGCTCACAAATATTATTTTATGCCATGGTACACGTCCTTGCAAATAGCACCTTCTAGATATTTTCTAAGACAATAAGTCTATTTCATAATGGGAAGGCCCACATCACAGACCCCTGCACTGGATCTCTCCATCCACCAACCTCTCCAAGGCTCACCATGTTTGCTGGATGTCAGCAGTGGCTCTGAGGTCAACACTGTTGTCCGCTGGAGTTTAAGCAGGGCTGTGTTTCTCAGGCTCCGGGTCCACAGTGACCCTCACAGAGAGGAAGCACACAAGAGTGACACCTAGGAGTCATGGGGGAAGGTGATTTAGTGTGTGAAGTACTTGCCACACACACCTGACAACCTGAGTTCAGATCCTCAGACTCATGTAGACGCCAGATGCAGCAACATGCACATCTGTAATCCCACATGGTCCTACCAGGAACTGGGGAGCAGAGACAGGAGAATTGCTGGAAACTCCCTGTCCCACTGGTCTGGTTCACATAGCTAAGGAAAACAAGGTGGAAATCCACACTCATGCACACACACACACACACACACACACATACACACATACACACACACACAACTTATATATGATATGCATGCATAAACACATATCACACACATACATGTATATATCATACACATCATGGTATGTGTCCAACCATACTCAGACATGTACACATATCACACATAACACATACATCATGGTATACATTCATCCATACTCACAAATGTACTCATCACACACACATAATAAAACACACATTGTAGCATGCATGCATCCATACACACATACACTCACACATGCACACACGTAACACATAATACACACACACATCATGGCATGCCTACAATCACACTCACATTTGCATACACATCCCACATAACACACACACACACACACACACACACACACACACACACACACATCATGGCATCCATGTATCCACATTCACACACAGGCATATCCCCCCACAAATACATGCAACACACACACATATCACATACAAACACACACACAACCCACATGCATGCATACCCACACTCACACACAGAGTCGGTCAATACCAACCAATTTCTACCATTAAGTAGAATAATTTCTGGCTTAATCACATCAAGTACAGAGATGAGTCACCAAAAGCTGAATAGCCAATATGTTTGTAAATAAATGTAGGGTTAAAATAATAAGTCCAGATCTTGATAAAAATTGTTAATATGTATGACTGGATCTTAAGATGGAAGAACAACTCTCGTAAATGTCAGACATTGAAATGAGCAGGAGACAAATATTGATGTGAACTTTATAGACGGGAACTTTGCAAATGGATTTCTGTGAGTCTTGAACTTCAAAGCCAGACAGAAGACCTAAGCGGGGATCAAGCAGCTCTGTGAGTGTTTCTGAGGAGCTGCATTTGGAAAATGCCGGTGGGTTGTGCCCCATCCAGAGGACCCCGAGCTGCTGCCTTGGGGATGTTACTGTTCATCAGGGTTCCCTGCTGCCATTCTTCTGTCGGGAGGGGTGTCCCGGGAGCTCCACTCCTGGTCTCCAGTGTAGTGAGGGGATTTCCAGCATCTCTTCCAGTGTAACTTTTATGAAATACAGGAGACTGTTGCTTAGCTCATTCTGAGAAAGATAAAGTGGGCCCAGGCAAAGGATGGATATGCCTGGAAGGTGCTGCATGCCTAGAAGGCTTTGGAGCAGGGGATATATCAGTGTTTCCTGACCCAAGCAGGAGCCTCATGAGACAGGCATTGCGTAGGGTCCCTTTCAATAATAGAATTTCCTGGATGGATGGCAGACTCAGCAGCTGGGAGCTGAAGGAAAACACAACTGCCCAGACAACATTAGGACCATATTCTCGGGATAGGCCGTCAGGAAAACATCCTCTGGTGGTGGGAACCTGAAGACAGTGAGGTCTCTTTGAAGACAACAACCGGTCCATAGAAGCCGATGTCTAATCAGTCACCATTTGGCATGGAAGTGGGGAGGCAGACAGCAGGGCAGATGCTGATTCCAGAGTCATTACGAGTGACGAGGACAAAGCTCTATCCTAGAAATGAAGGCTGATTACTGTCTTCAAACAGACCCTGGACTCTGGTGTGAGATTGTTTGAGACACAAGATGACAACAGGATTCACCGTCACCTGAGAGTGAGCTATCAACTTCCATTCTGGAGCAGCTCAAGCTTAGTCCTACTGGGCTAACGATGAGGACCTGTGGTGGAATAGTATTTTAATATGTGTTACATTTGTTTATGTGCAACATTTGTTTAATGATGCAAAGATGTGTTATATTTGTTTAACTCTGGGAAGCTGTGTTACTGTGCCTGTCTAAAACACCTGATGGTCTAATAAAGAACTGGCCAATAGCAAGTCAGGGGAAAGGATAGGCGGGGCTGGCAGGCAGAGAGGATAAATAGAAGGAGAAAAAGAGAGAGAAGGAGTGAGAAAAGGAGAAGTAAAGGAGGACACCAGGGCTCAGCAACACAGCCAGCCATGGAGTAAGAAGATAAGAAAGATATAGAAACAGAGAAAGGTAAAAGCCCAGAGGCAAAGGGTAGACAGGATAATTTAAGAAAAGCTGGTTAGAAACAAGTCAAGCTAAGGCCGGGCATTTGGAAGTAAGAATAAGTCTCCCTGTATTTATTTGGAAATTGGGTGGTGGGCCCCCAAAGAGCAAAGAGTCAAAAAACAAACTGCCAGGTTCCATCTGGATTCCAGCCTGTGCCGGGGCAGGCTGTGTACTGCTACAGGAGAAACCTCTCTAGTCAACACACTCCAGGCCGCTGTAATGGCACAGTGGGCCAGGATGCTTGCTGCTGGGCCTTGAAATCTGAGTTCAGTCTCCAGGACCATGTGGTGGAAGGAGAGAATCAATCTCCCAAGATGTCTCTGACATACACACACACATACACATGCACACACACACATAAACACACCACACACACATACCACATGCATGCACACATACCACCCCCCCATACACACAGTAACTGTGAAAAATCATTAAAAGACATACTCCAAAATACCGTGCTTTACATATTTCATCTCTGAAAATGCAAATTTAATTTTGGTTTTGAAAAGTAACACTACAGGGCTTGGGAAGATGGCTCAGTGGATAAAGCACTTGCCATACAAGCCTGAGGGCGTGAGTTCGGATCCCCAGAGCCCACACAAGTGCTGGATGGGTGTGGTAGTTGACCTGTAATTCCAGTTCCCAGGAGGTAGACATGGAGGATCTCTGGAGCAAGCAGACTCCCTAGACTGGCTATACTGAGAGTTGAGAGACCTTGCTTCATAAGAGGAGGTGGAGTATGATCAAGGAAGATTCCCAACATCAATCTCGGGCTTCCGCATACAAGTGCACAAACACCTCCCCCAACATGTGCCCACACACATAGGAACATGCACATACACACACACACACATGTGCATATACATATAGGCATGTAAAAAAGAACTGTGGCATGTGCTTGTGTATGTGTGGTTCTCAAGATCTACTCTGCAAACTGCAGTGTGACGTGGCCACACACCTTTTCCTTTGCAGCTTCTGATGTCCTAACCTCCTACAAAGCGGGAAGTCTGCCATCTCCCTCCTGAGGCTCCCCTTTCCCTCTCTGTGGAAACTTCCAAGGGCTTGAGGGTTACCTTAGTTCAGAAGTCAACATTTAGGTCGCCAGGGGAAGGCTCCTATTAGCTACACAGGTTCAAGGTGGTGGTAATCGCATCCACACAGCCATCTGAGCCACCTGGGTACCACACTGGCCAGTGGACACTAGTCTCCTCCTTCAGGAATGATCTCACTGATCGAGGTACCTGAGGAGCCTCCTGGCTCCTTTCTGTTCGATGCCACTTCCCCATGTTGCCATTCAAGGATGGTGGGGTCTGAAGAGGTTTCAGATCCTTGTGTTGTGGTGGGCACCATGCCGCTCTTCCTTCTTCCACAGCTTTTTATTGCTTTCTGTGGGTGGGCACTTGGTGAGAGGTTCTGAGGCATCACAGGACATCCTAGGGTTGCAGAAGAGACCCTCTGCTCTTCTCCATGATGTTCCAGGCCCCAGGTAAATTGATGATTCCCTGATCTTCATGGTTCAAAGTATCATGAGGCATGAGAAGTCCCTGGGTACAACGGCTTTCAGGTTCGTACAACACGGTAATTTTCCATACTTTGTAAAAATACACTTCAAGATGACCCGTTGTCTGTGACTTAAGTGATAAGATACATGACGAGCCTTGTTTATGTAGATGATAAGCTGAATTTGAATTTTGGGAAAAATGGATCCGTTAGTTGACCTAAGACTATAAAATATGTATTCTTGTGGCAGAAAAGCTTCCCTTACACACATGATGTGTCTTAGCCACAACCTCTCAGCTCCATCAACCTAGTGTGCCAAGGCCTCCCCTTAAGTGCATACATGAACATGTGACATTCTTACACTAGTGAAGGCGTATGAACACCCAACACTTCAGGGCAGACAGTGCACACCACACCTGCCACACAGCTGTGACTGATGCGGCCGATGGGCTGAACTCCCTCCTTACGTAAGGAATCACTCCAGGGGTGAAGAAATGGTGATGGTTGGCCCTTAGTGAAAAGAGAGGCAGATGTTTCTATGGCTCTCAGTGGGGGACTGTGGAAGTCATCCACATGCTTCTGTGTGGGAGTCCTCCATCTGCTCAGAGCCTGGCCTCCTGCCCTCTGCCCAGCTGGAGGGCAGCTGCCCATGGCTTGTTCTGATGATCCACGAGGGCTCTCTCATCACCCCTTACACAAACACCTTCTTGTCTGCTGCCCCTGAGGGATTGTTTGCCACCGAGTAAGCCTAAGCTAAAATGAGCTGAAGGAAGAAACCTCTGCACCTGTTTGGAGAAGGAATGAAAAGCAAACTCTGAATATTTAGAATGAGTCTGGGCGTTTGTTTGCTAGTTTGTTTTAGCTGGGAATCTAAATGCAAGGCGAAGTTGGTTTGGAAAGATGACTCATGCCTAATTCAAAGTGTTGAGATGCCACCTTCCATTTTTATCCCTCCCTGAGATGTTAGAGAATTACCCAGGCCTTATTTAAGGTTGCGTGGGGCTGAGGAGATCACTGAAGCTTTTGGTGCTGGGCAATACTGTGAACTCTTGACAAGAGATGTCTGCAGTTTTCTTAAGCTAGGCACCATGGGGCACCGGGTGCCTTAGCATAAGAGACAAGATTAGTTCTTAGGACTGTCACGATGCTGTCATTTAAGCAACTACCACAGGTCTCATACCAGTCACTATTTTCTGACATGAGGTAGAGCTACCATTGTGTGTCATCCATAGTAAGCTGTCAGATGATACTCTAAACATTCCTAACAGTCTTTGTGGTTTGCATTGAGTGCTGGAGCTCATGGGCTTCCTTAGTTAATGTAACATCTGAGGTATTCATCGTGCGTCTCTTCACATAAGGTCAGCGAGATCCATTTATAGTGCAGGGAGCAAGGCTGTTGGAAGACGCAGCCTTCAAGTTCCGTCTTACATGTAAGTGGACAGAACCCACTCACTGCATCACCGCTCTCACATATGATGGATGAATTTGTGTATTTTTGTGTTTGTTCAGCTGACATCTATTACCTCTCGGATTCTGGAGTGGATACTGGGAAAGGAAGTCGGGGGTCATAGAAGGTAGCGCTAAAGAACAGTATGTAATTCCTTTCCCTCAGGAGAGCCACAGTCTAATGTAACCACAACTGTAGAAAAACGGTAGGAATGTGTGATCCTAGGGGAACATCTGAGACCGTTGTGGCCAGAATATAAGGTTAAAGGGGGAAATGCTTTCCTGATTCCTCAGCTGTATCCCAGGCTGCTTAATCCTTCCCTTCTGTCCCTGTGCTGAGGAGGCAGGTGATATGCCAGGCTTGGGAGACCAGTGAAGAGAAGGGATCTTCAGAACAGCAAACACGGAGAAAAGCTGTGCAGGCTTCTGAGAGAGGGTCCCAGCCCAGATCCTTCTAGAACCTCTGGGGGATTCAGGTGGACTGTTTCTGAGAGCACAGAGGTTGAGGGCTGGAGCCCATGGTGATACTGAACTGGAGTGCCATTGTTAAGGGCATGTGGCAGGAAGCAAACAGAAGGAAGGTTGTTTCCTCTGTTCTGCTTTTCAGTCCTGCAATTTTCTTCTATATCTTCTAAACATGCATAGAGCCGGAAAGGTGGCTGGCAAGGGTGTCTGGGAAATAGGTAGGGTCTCTAAGCAGAAGACTTTAGAGGGGGAGATTAAGAGTTGAAAGTTAGTAGCAAAATGGCCAGACCCTAGATGATAGAAAAACTTCAAAAATCTATTTTGTGTGCATCAAAAATTTGGGAGCATGTGTCAAGAGAATATTAATTTGAAGAAGAGACTCTAAGGCAGGAACTGACCTAGGAAGCAGTAGCAGGAGACATTTGTTCTTCCATTTCATAGACCCCACCATCAGCTCATTTCCCAGAGTGATTTTTGCCACTTTGCCACTTGAGATGCTCAGCGTTACTTCCTCCTGTGAGTTTATGAATATAGCAGAAGTGAGGTGTGTGAGTTACATGCTTGGTCAAGGAAAGGGTTTGCATCTTTCTCTTGTTCTTTAGAATCTCACCTTTAGAGCTTGTCAACATAACACGAAGCCCATGTAATCATAGAAAAACATCAGGTGTGATTATCTAGCTGATAGCAAGCACCCTAGTTCCCAGGTACAAGGCACCAAGTATTAGATTATATCAGACCCAGTCTTAGAGGGAGCCCATACTTGGAATCTTCCTACTGAGGTCTCAATAGATCTTGGCTTAAGGGGAAGCTATTTTGTATCACTATGTTGGAGTGACTTATGGGGTACGATGGCAATTAGAATAGACATTGACTACAGTCTCTTCAGGAGAGAACAAAGATATCTTTCAGGCAATGACAATGGTGTTAGGAAAAAAAAAAAGGAAGAAAAGGAATAGAAGTCTAAATGTAGACTAGATATTATTTGGTGGCTTTTGATGACCTTAGCTGATATCGAATACAGAGAAGAAACAGGTGGGGGCAGAGTCGTGGAGGAACAACGAGCTGTATCTATCTTTTGTTTTTTAGGATGGGAAATGGGTAGACTCTATTCTGTTACCTCCTCATAAATCGTTGGTCAGAGAAACCCCAGAGGCCTCCAAAACAATACAGAATATTGACATCATTCTTGATGGCTCACTAAAACCAGATGATAAGATTCCCTAAGACACTATAGATTCTGGGTGCAGAATATAGAGAAGTCGAGCTGGAACTGAACTAGTAGCCTTTGTCTTGTTGGCTAACCGGACAGCATTGGAAAGTTCTGGAAAGTACTATGAAAGCTGCTGGGGGAGAAAAAGCATCAACAGCCTTACCCAGCCATGAATACTGCAATCAACAACCTGATAGGCAAGGTGCTTCCTTTGGTACAGTAGTGGTATGACTGTTACAGGGCTAGCTAACTGTCTTGAATTTGAGGCCTCCTCCACAGGAGGGGTTCACATCTGCCTTGCAAACCTGGTCAAAAACACGTGACTTGAGGGATCCATAGACCCTAGTGGGGAGCCAACAACTATTGTTTTGTTAAATAGGCATGATATCAAATCCACAGATTAGTGTGGCCCTTAGCCGTGGCCAGAGAAGATTCTGTTTGAGTGGGTGCCAGTTAGTGTAGAGAGTCATTCCTGGTCAAAGTGTTCAGAATAAGTTACTGTTGAGTGCTTGGCCCTAAGTGGGATGTCTGTATTACCCACTCCATGGCCCAGAGGACAGCGTGGGAGAAGGGGAGGAAAGAGTGTAAGAGGAGGAGAATCGGAAGGAGTGCTGTGAAACACTCTCTTCCAGACATGACATGGCTTTGGCACTGGTGAACCCAGCAACAGTGGTTACCTGCACAGGACTTGCCTAAGACTATGCCCATGAACATTCATCATGGATGAAGGAAGGACTCATCCAGCCCCACCTTTCCCTGAGGAACTGTAGCGGCCAATGGTTTCTGAAGGAAAGATAATCACACTCCTCCGTGGTGAAGCTGCTGGCAAGTTACCCCTTTGCTCAAGTAAATAAACTCCCACCCATGCTCACGTCGTTAAATTCAGTGGGCCATTAACAAATCCATGGAAGTTCAAGAGAGAGATCTCGGGAAGAAGGCGGAGTTTGGGGAGAGACAGAAGGGGATGAGAGAAGCAGATTATGATCAAATTACTATGTGTGTGTGTGTGTGTGTGTGTGTGTGTATAAAATTGTGGAAGAATAAGTAAAAATAACTTTAAGAGGCAAACAATAAATTCATTTCTGGATGGGTGCATGGGAGTTGCATATAGTAGCCATGCCTGGTAAGTGCTTAGAGATACGGGTCTAAAGCTCTGAAGAGAGAGAGCTGTAAAGATATAATAGTCTTTACAGGTGTGGGGGACAGAGTGGGACAGAGAGTAAGGACTGGGGAAAACCATCGAGAAGGGCCAGCAACGGTCAATTGAGGTGAGAGGAGACATGGAAGTTTCCTTGTTGACATCGCCAAGGAGAGTGTCAGGAAGAATGGAGCGGTGAGATGTGTTAACTCCTGCAAGGAAGTAAGGAGAACAATCCAGAAAGAGGTATCTATAGCTTCCCAGGGCTATTATAACAAAGGAGCGTGGACTAAGTGACCTAAGATTACAAGGCTTATTCTCTCCCAGGGTTTAGAGGGCAGAAATCCATAGCTTCCACCGGCTCCCTGGACAGGCTTCCCTCTGAATGGTCTTAGAAGGATTTCTTTCCCAGCTGCTTCCAGCTCTGACAGGGCCACTGCTCCTGGCTGTTCTTTGGCTTGTAGGTCAGGAGTCTAATCTCTCTGTCTCCATTGCCACATGGCTGGCTTCCCTGTGAGTCTGCATGAGCTCATCTTAACTTGATGGCATCTGCAAGGACCCCACGTACAAATTAGATCACATGGGCAGGGGCCGGCTGGGTGAGACTTTTCAGTGCATGTTAATGACCAGCTTGGGAACACAGATAGCTCTGCCTGGACAGAAGGTCAGAGATGGAGTGGGAAGGCTTCTCTCTGAAGCAGGCTTTCTCCTTGGAGCCGGTCAATAGGAAAAGGAAGTGTGGGGAAGGAATATGGATGGATCCAGGTTTGAGAGGGAAGGTAGCTTAGGGGCCCGGCTGGAGGAAGGGGTGATAAGCATGTGGACCAGCATCCCTGGATGGAGATGTCAGCTGAGTACTCTTGAAGCCCTCCAATTTAGGAGGAGATTGGCAGACAGTCTGTGGCCTCCCAGGGTGTTCTGTTTTTTGTTCTCTCTGGGTCTAGGTCTGTTTCATTGTGCTCTGGTTTTTAAAGGTAACTGTGATGAAAGTTTATCCTTGCCACCTGGCTTCTCAGAGATGCTGCTGCAAGTTCTAGAGGCTGCAATTAAACAGTCATTGCCTCTTCTAGAGATGGCGGTAGCTTTGTAAACAATAAAACAGCCCCTCCCCCACACCACCACGGGATCCACAGGAAGCCCTGTCCCTGTATAGACAGAGAATAGAGGAAGAAAAAAAAGGGAAGAGAAATCTCAGTCCTGGAGCCTATGGATCCTAGAGCTTTGTTTGGGGCAGGGCTGTGCTTTCAGAGTCCAGTTCAGAGGAAGTATGGGGAACCTGTCATGAAGAATGATTGGCATGTACTGTGTGGTCCTTTGCATGTGCTAAGCTAATGCATTGAAGTCACACATGAGGCAGTTTTTGTTGATCTTTCAGGATGATGGTGTTGAAGGACTTTGAGAGAGAAGCCAGACAGTGACCAGCTTCACTCTTTGCTGGAGAAACAGGATACATGGAGCTTACTGGTAAAGCCAAAGTGACCTTCCTGCTTCCTTTCTTCCAAGCTGAACTTTGTGGCTAAGTACATGGTTCACAGTGGGACAGGGCACACTATGGCCTGCTAGTGGTCTGAGGGGTCAGGTGTCTTCAGAAGAAAGCCTTGGATGGGAGTGTTTCCTTGATTTGTTAGCTCTGACTATTTGGCAAAGGGCTGACAGCTGTTAGACCCCCATTTTCTACACCATTTGCACACCTACTTTTGTTTCCCAGGAATGAGTCAGCAAGGGATGGAGAGAAAGTTCCAGTCTCTCCCAGTTCTCCTGTGATGGAGGCATCTGTGCAGTTCTGCTTCTACGGATGAAGGGCCTGGGGCAGAGTATTCCCCTGGCCATGCAGAGTCACTGAGCACACATGGGTAGATGGATTTCCGCTGAGCAATCTGTTTCCTAGGTGATAGCCAGGCACAGTATTAGACTTCATCTTCCAACTCAGAGGTGTATAGCTCATCGCAGGTGCAGGATTTACTGTGTACAGGACAATGGGCTCTTGTGTTGCTCATTCAAACCTAAGTGTCTCGGAGCCATAGGTTCATTGTCTCTGAGGCGAAGGTAAGCTCTATTTCAGAAACACGGCTAAGTAAATCCATGTAGGATTAGTTAGAAGAGGTCACACCAGGTTGCAGTAACAAACTCCAAAACCGGTGGCTTAACGATGCCTCTTCCTCTTGTCACCTATGTGGAGTCACCTACAGGTGCAGGTGACAGTCTCTTAGGGCTGCTTTCTTCTTGAGATGTCTCAGGCTCCAGGCTGCTCCAGGCTGGAGACAGTGCCATTAGGCTACCTGCTTCTATGGCCGTGGAGGTCAGGACTACAGAAAATGCACAGGCATTTCGTTCGGAGCCAGCCACATTCTGCCTCACTGCAGGAGAGGCTCAGAGGCAGCATCCTGCTGTGTCTGTGGCACTTAGTGGGTGTTAACAACAGGGTTCCATTTAGAATGTGACATTGGTTCTTCACCCTGTGTGAGTCAGGGCTCTTTGAGCTGGATGTAGCTGATGGAGTAGACACTCTCTTGCAGGAGATTCTTCGAAATGGACAGATGTTTGTGCAGGACCTTAGCATGCAAGGTGATAGCGTTTCCTCAGCTTTCTCAAACAAGGCTGGATTAAAATAGTTTGTCCTCATATGTCCCAGGTTATAGCTTAGGAAACACCTTTGTGACTTTTATACTCAAGGATAATGTGACTTTATGATTTTGATGAAGACAAGAATTCATATTTCTCATTTAAGGACAGGCTGTCCTTGAAGCTGTTCCCTACACCCAGGGCTCATGAACAGAAGTCTATTTCTTCACTCTTCGGTGAATACATCCTGTTTACAGCAGCCTTGCAGCTCTAGCGGGTTTCTCTGTCAAATGTGACTTCCTTCTCCATCTATTTCCTCCTGCACCCTGAATTACAGGCTCACATCCTACCTCATCTGTGAATTTTCCCTGCATGATCCATACTCAACCACGGCTCCCCACCTCTCTAACCTCCTAAAAACACTTTGAATCTGTACCGTGTAATTTAGAAGTTAATTATATCCTGTCTTAGTTTGTTCTCTAATTATTCATTGTTTTATTCTCATCTTTGTTGGGTATAATGTCTTTTGAGAGCAAGGTTCATCTTTACAATGTATTCAAGCTAACGTTTTGCGGTACCCCACAGCTGGAATATTGTTCCTAACATGGTGAAACATGTAATCCAGTAGAGAACAAACCTATGAACCCATTACTTGGCTGAATGTGACAGAGCTGTTGGCCGTTGTGAACCAAAAAACCAAGAGAATTTGAGATAAAGGGGACTGATATCAGGCTGGACGATCAGGTCCACATTTCCTCAAAGGGAAATAGCCTTACAGCAAAAGCTGAGGGATGAAAAGGAAAAGTTGTAGAGTTTTAGGGGCTGGTATGGATGTTGGATAGGAACAAAGGTTATTCTATGAAGAAATGAATAGCAGGTGTAAAGATCCACGGACCATAAACCTGGGGGATGGCGAGAAGAATATTTTGAATGGTCAGAGTAAGGTTGGATGGGATCAGAGTTATACTTTGGAAAATTTAATCTGGCATGAAGTTTGGAACATCTGGGGGCAGAGATAATCGCGGAGAAGTGATTACAACAGCCTGGGCCAGACATAGAGTAGCTTAATCTAGGGTGGGAGAAATAAACAGAAAGAAACAAATGGTCACTTACGAAAGCTCAGTTAGGACAAGGAGGAAAGTCTAAGAGAGGGGTTCCCAAGAGGTACAATGCTGGCAGTGTCTGTTGCTGAGACCTCTGGGAGGTATGGCCACTATGTGATCAGTAGCCAGCAGAAACCACTGGAGAGATCACCAGCATAAAGAGGGGGATTCAAAATGTCCCTCTTTTAGTTAGTGCATATCTCATTTTCTTTGCTTTCTAAGCCACCCAGTCTATGGCATTCCATTTTAGCAACTTAACTGGATAATTAGTTAGTAGCCAGGCTGGCGTAGGGAATTCAACAAAGTACCTCTCTAAGGCTCAGAGTAGTGGTGTATGCCTTTAATCTCAGAACTCAGGAGGCAGAGGTAGGCAGGTGTCAAGAAAGTGCCTCTCCAAAGCCTGAGCCCTTGTAGGGATAGATGAAGTCTCCCCGCTGCCTTATATCACCTTGAAGTCTCCCCGTCAACATCAAGGGAAGAACTGTCAAAACAAACATCTAACAAAACAAAGACACACTTAAAGGTTAAGAAACCTTGTTTCTCCTCTGCCTACAGTTTTGATGAGACAGCTTGTTACTGCTTATTAAGTGCTGCTAGGTGTGGACGTTCTGAGAGAGGGCCACCCTGGTTAATTGTCAATGCTGTGCTTTTAATAATTAGTTGGCATTTGATTAACATATGAAAAACATTCCTGGCAGGTCAACATTGTATTTTTGCTGAGTCTTTTTGTGATCGTTTAACAATATCAGGGCCATGGTTCCCATGACGCCAGGCTCTATGGTTAACTCAAATCCTTGAGACCTCTATCTTAAGAAGAAACAACTCAGGACGGACTTGCCAGGAATGCCTGGAGAGGCAGTTAGTGGGGGCTTTAGTCACAGGGGTCTCTTCTTTCTCTGTGAGATCTCAGAGCCCTGGCCCAGTAGCCCACCCTTAAAACATGGTCCCCAGACCCCTGACATCTACCAGTTTCATGCTGAACCAGATGTTTCCAGAGTTGGGTCTGACACTTGGATTTTCACAGTCCTCCAGGTAAAACTCAGGCTGCTGTTTCAGGACAAGTTCCATCCCATGCCAGGACAGGCAGAATGCAGTGGTAGAGGGCTTGCCTAGGTTTTTAGGACCAGGGTTTTTATTCCCAGCACTGAAAAAAAAAAGGCTATTCCCAAAGAAGTTCTGTATCTTGGCAATCTTTTCTTTTGTCAGTCAAAAATACCTGGTTCCCATGGTGATGAGTAATTGGGATGTAAATCACGGGGATGGATACAAATGAGACAGACTCTTGGGAGTTTGATATTTGACTTGTATTGATAGGAAAAGAACGCTGTTGTCTTCTGCTGGAGTTGTATTTCCCTACTTCTATAAGTTAGTTTAACCACATCCTTAATTTGATCCTCTCTCCTGACTGTGGAATCGGCCTGCATCAGAAGCCATTCTTGGGATGAAATTTAAGCCCGGGCACATAAACCCTGCTGGGAGTAAGTTGTAGACACAGAAGCAGCCATTTGTGACATGGGTGGTGACTTTAGAAAGCATCCCCGAAGGGCGGAAGTAAGGAGTGGGGCGAGACCATGTACATTTGGTTGCCTTGAGAACAGGCCTGTGATGGGGTGGTCCTCAGGCGAGGTGGGTCATCATGAGCTCAGGGCAGTGCACCTGTTGTCATGAGAAGCCACGAGGAATGCTTCACCAAAAGCCAGAGACTGAGGGACAGAAACTTGTCGCCAGGGGAGGTCCTGGAAGAATTTATAGGATGTTTTCCTGGCAAAGAAGACAGAGTAGGCAGGAAAACAGTCTGCACCAGCCCGGGTCCTCAGGGACAC